>OMLB01039785.1:4426-16908 GCA_900302555.1 Myripristis jacobus | reverse complement strand
ATACACATAGCACATTAGTAAGTTATTGCTGCGCATCCCGACGGCAGCCCCCCTTACCTATTTAACGTATAGGAGCCGTTCCTTTTAAACCTCATCCTGGACGACAGGAAGCGGATAAAGAAATCCAGAATTGACGGCGTTTCAGCTTTTCGTTGCACCCCGAAAACCCCCGCCGTGTGTCGCCGAGCGGCCGCAGACCAGCGGAACAGACAACAACGTGGAACAATACGGAGTTGCCCTTGCAGACCTTAAGACTCTTTTTTTACACCTTTTCCTCTCTATCTATCGCTTCTTCCCAGACCTCCTCCTCCTCCTCCTCCTCTTCCCTCCTCTTCTCCGCTCCCCCCGCCCCCCTCTTTAGTTTTCCGTGGGGCAGGGTTTACAAGTCTGGGGGTGGGTGGGTGTAGCTTGCAATGCGTTTCGGTTAAAAACAAAAAAATAAAGCTCGTTTTGGTTGTTTGGAGATCGCTGCGTGTGCGTACTGCGGGTGGAAGTTTAAAAAAAACAACACGGAGTTTGAACGGAGTCTGGTTGTGGCTGGCGCCGCTTTGTGTCCGCAGCCACGCTGACGTAAAAAACACGGCGCTTCACTCTAAAATATATAAATAAATACACACGCCGATGAAACTTGAGCCTTTCTTTCCGATATAGCCACATCTAAACCCGGCTGTCACAGCGTGTTCGTGCGGCTCTATCCCGGTGCTTGAAAACAGAACTGGAGGGAGGTTAAAAAGCAAAAATCAACTACAAAAGCGCACCACTCGGCGGTGCCTTATGACTCATTACTGGTGATGCCAGCCTGCTCCTTTCTCCCCAGTCATGTTCCTGTGGAGGCTCTCATGTTTCAAGCGCGCTTCCTATCTGAGGAGCTTAACATATATATTTATTTATAGATTATTCCATAGGCTGAACATAGCACAGACTCCTCCACCCCAAGCCGGCACTTGTCGACGCCTGAAGGGTGAGACAGATTTGAGGCTAAGAATAGGGATGAGGATCCATTAATGCCGTTTAAATCCAAAGCAGACTTTCCATGTGTGTGTGTGTGTGTACGTGTGTCTGTCTGTCATTCTAATGGAAAAACACACACAGATCAGCAAGTCAGTTACTATTTTATGAAACAGGAAGCTGCCATATCCACTTTTGCTATTTGTGGAACAGAATTTATGCATTTGTTTATGGCATGCATGAACTTTTATTAGATAAATATAGAGTATATGCCTCAGTAGAAAAATATCTAACATAATTTACAGGGATATGATTTCATAAGAGTAAAACTGATGTTTTTGTAAAAGTGTGATTGATGGTTGATCATATTTAGTGAGTGTTTGCCTTATGATGAGTGCCTGGAGGTCATAGTTTATCCACTTTTTAGATACAGCACTATATTGCCATTTTCCAAGCCTATAAGAATAATGACCCTGTTGCACAATGATTCGACAAAAAACAAAACAAAAAACTGGATGGACGCTGGCTGGCTAGAGGCAATGCAGGATTTCAGTCATCCATTTCAATGCGAAATGGCAATTAGTTGCAAGAGTGTTAAAATGGGAGGCAGGAAAGGTTGAGGTAGTGCTGGAAAGATTTTCCAGCGTTAAAGAGAGATGTTTATCGCCGCACTCAGCCAGCCTGTTTGCTTCCCCTCGTGGTGCTCTGCAGGAGCACTCAGGACTGGTTTCAGCGGCTCTGGGGTCGTTTATTACCATAAGAGCAGCCTGGCACCAGAACTGCAGATCAATCAATTGCAACGCTACTGCTACAGTCGGATGCTGCAGTTACACAACAGCCACTGGAGGGAGGAGGCCGAGGAGGATGATGGGAGGAAGAATACTGATACAGGAAGTGGACATCTGGTTAACCGGGGCGTCCAAGGGGTTGTGCAGGGAGGATCGGGGCAGAAACCGAGAGAGAAGGTACGGGATGGAGAGACTCAGGATGGAGGAGGAAAACAAGGATGAAGATGAACACTGCAAAAAACAGGGACAATTTGCTAATGCATTATTGTACTGCAGTTGACAACAACCCTCCCACCACACACACACACACACCTCGTCCAGCATCCATTCAGTTCCAATCTATTTCTCCTCCCTGTGCTTATTCACCCCTCCAACTTTAACTGCTCTGGATTTTATTGCTCTCTTTGCAATTCATTCATTAGCCCGTCCCTTCATTAGGCTAATTCATGCTTCCTTCCTACTTTCACAATCCCCACTTCCATTCTTGCCTTTTCATGCATACCTCGTTTGCATCACAACCCCCCCCAGCCCTTGTATCCCCACTTTCCTCCTGATGCATGTTGCGCAAGAAAAAATAGTGGGCTTGATGTGAGTGTTTATGCATACTGATGTGCCCTAACGACGGCACTAAAAGGTATTTTGTCTTCATGATGATCTCCCCACTCCCCCGCTTCCCTTCCTCATTCACAGCCAAGCTGAAGGAGATGCTGATGTCTAACTTGTTTTTTCCTCTCCTAAGTTTCCACAGACACGAAATCCCCCAAAAAACCATAAACCTGTCTTTCTTCCTCCTCCATCTCTCCTCCCCTTGGTCCCAGTGACAGCTCCTGGTCATGGGGCCTCAGTGGAGGTGGGGGGTGGGTTAGGCTTCCAGAAAACAGGCAACACTGGTCACAGTGCAGTGTGGAATAGCCTGGGCCCCCTTTGACTCCTACACAGGCTTTCCAGGAATACACTGCACAGAGCCAAAGCCGGACCGCGATACACAAACACACACATAAACACAAAACTCACATGCACATGCACATGCACATACACTAACACACACGCACACACACACTCTACTGTGGCTAAAACAGCTTGAGTGTCTGTGAGAGGAGACGGCAGCTCTAGAGAGACCGTGTTACTGTGTGTGCCAGCTATGTTCTTCAGCACAGAGGTGATACTGACAGAAAACACACACAGACAACGCTGACTGTTGCGCTGCCAAAAAAAGATGAATCTTATGAAACGCCTGACATGTGGGTATTACGCAATTTAATGCACATACAGTCTAGCAGCCAAGCACCAAGAACATACTGTTTTTCTCCCTCTCTTCTCACACATACATACATAGAGCAGAGTGCACACTCTATAAATATGTTTCGACACACACTAACAAACACACAGACTAAACACAGTAACAGCAGTGTGTGTGAGCTGGGTTCGGGCCAAGGGGTGCACTATGAAAGGGCCTATAGATGGCCGGGCAGGCAGACGCCAGGAGCCAGTCTGTGTGTGTGTGTGTGTGTCTTTAACATACAGCCTGGCCTATACTGAGAGCACACCGCCATAACTCACCTTTTATAGCTGCCCAAGCCGATCTCTCTCTCCGCCTGTCCATTTGTGTCTATCTGTTAGCTGACCTGTCTGTCAGCATCCCCTGACAGAAACTGGGATAGAGTCTCCATTTCAAATAAAACAGTACACAGGAACTCTTGGGAATTGCTTTGTACCCGTATGGACGTTGCTATGATATAAAGAGGAAGGGAAGCTGATTACTTTCTCAAATACCTGTTCCCCAAGGCAATGTTTATGTCTAGGCAATGCTGGGTTCAATCAATATTATTTTCTATGCCTCCTCAGCTTCATTTTCACTCCCACCTGATGGAGGAAATGAAATGCAACCTAACCCATATAGCATTCATTCATCAGGCATTTCCAGGACCACAGTGGACAAAAATCAAAGTAAACCCCATGTGGCTGCAGCAAGTCAGCTGCTGGCAGCATTGTTGTTATATGCACCTCTCCAACAAGTGCATCTAATACCTTTCAGCTGACAAATGCCATAATGGAGAGGGGCATCAAATGATGAAGTGCTCATAACAATGAAACTGTGGTGCCACCTACTGTTCAGCAAAGATAATGCAGCACTCATAGGTAGAGGGAGTGATTCATACTCCTGCTTTCTCATTCTCTCTTGGGCTGCAATGCTAAACTGAGTCATACACGAGGCAGACAGTGGCCAGAATAGTCGACTGGTCAATCAACAGCAGATAATTCAACTGATTCTTTATTGTCATTTTTGGGGGGGAAATGACAGATATATATAATACCACCAACAATTAGAGATTTTTTGCCTCTGAATTAGACAAAGCACATTCTACATGCCACATAATTCAGTCAATTACATCTTTTGCCGCACTGCATGCAACCCAAGTCAAAGTTGCATCATTTATCAAAAATATGCAATCATGCAGAAGTTGCAAACTAGAGTGTTCAACATGAACACGAAGGAATAAAAATAGACCAAAACATCTTCAACCTTTCTCTTTGCCCCTTATTTTAATTTAAGAAACAGATAAGCACACAAAAACACAGAATTCATCTTTCTATTATTAAACCAGCCAACACATCTATTTATAGGAACAGCCTGAGTTAAATACAGGCCAATAAGTCGTCTCATCATTTGGACAGCCCACTAACTAGTGGACCGTGGAAAAAAAAAATGGACCTTTGCACATCCTTAGCTGGAGGTGAAGGGGAGTGATGAAAGAAAAGCAGCAGGCAGGGCGGGGGACCTGCGTGCAGAAGTGCAGGCAGTCTCTGATGTCCTGTTGACTGGTATGCAGTCTGGTATTGCTGGCATGCGAATCACGCATCCATAATGAAAGGAAGGAGGGGAGGATAGGAGATGAAAAAAGATGAAAAAGCCAAGGGAAGGAATGAGAGGAGAGGAGAGCAGCACCACTGATGCTGCAGTGACATCTGGTATCGCTGCTAGTGAAAGGAGATGAGGGAAAACAATGAACGGAAGGCACGGGGCTTCCATTGGATGTTACAGTTTTATGTGGCAACAAATCATCGTCGTGGGCTCATGGCCAGAGGAGGGAACATGCTGACGCTCGTAAGCACAGAAAACGTGAGGTTATAAGAATGAATTCACTTCTGGGTTTCCTTTACATGCCATCTCAAAGTGTGATGTTTCACATTTTCCTTAAATAGGGTGGTGAAAACACATCAAGGTCAAGGTGAGGGGAAAGCCTTAAAACTAGAACTAAACAGGTATGCACCAAGTCAAGTCAAGCCAAATCTTTATTGAGACCACCTCTACAGTGATACTGACACTGAGTACAAAACTTTAACTATCAACCTGTACAGTGTATTGATCCAATTAGGTACTTTCAGTCAACATTGCAGACTTAAACTATTCATTTGAGGCTGCTGTGCAAAATGATTGCTATAAAATCCTTCTTTTTCCCCACCATTTGTGTGCAAAAAAATGCAGATAATCATGACTGTGTGCTTTCATTTCTGACAAAAAGCATTTTTCAGGGATTTTGATACACTTAAACCATGTGTTTCTTTAACATTCTACAAGATCTGGAAAATTTATCACAATTGCTCCCACAGCTAAAACAAAACATATAGAAAATTAATCATATGGCTTCACTGGTAAGCGCACCCAAAATAAAACGACTGCAACACAACTGTCCAGAAATCACCATGTGCAAAGAGCCCTTCTTAAACTGCAACAACTTCTGGAACTGATCCTGGAGTGACCCAGGAATGAACCTGGGTCTCATGAACAAAATTTGCCCCCACCCTCCAGCTCCAAGAAAAAAAAAATCCAGAAAACAGTGAGAGAGCCTCACTGGAAAGAAGAGGGGAACTATTGATCTATCTGCTTGCTGCTGGCTGGTGGTGGACGGGTGTTGTTGGTTTAATGCTGCGGCTGCTTGATATGGTCATGTGATGCTGGACTGGAAAGATCCGAGAGAACCCAGTGCACCCTGGGAAGGCCTGCAAGCCACGATTATGCAACGTCAAGATCTGATTTCACGCTCTGTGGATCTCCCTCTCTTTCCCCCCTCTTTCTCCCCCACAATATTCATTATATTTCTACATTTCTCTTTCTGACACCTTTCAGTTTCTCCTGCCTCTCCTTCCTTTTCAATCTCTCCCCCTGGCTCCAGGATCTCATATCACATGGAGACAGAGCTGAGTACACACCACCCTTATCTGCAAAAAGTGTACTCATATGACCTGCTGAAATCAATATGTTTCACCAAACAAAGTTACCTAACTGCTGACAGGTAAGCATTTTTTCCTTCCAGCAGCCTGTTCTTCCATAATGCACAATCATAAGGCAAACTGGAAAAGTGCTGCCCCCCAGTGTCAACAAGAGACATTACATCCAAGTTCAGTCTGCAATAAAAAATATAAAATAAAATATAGTGATTTTCAAGGTCTTGGTTGGTGAAAATCATGGACTCACTAAGTGGCATGTTTTAGGGGAAACACATTACACTGGTCAAAATTAGACATCCCAGAAGCTTCCTGATCTACAGGGCTCATGTTTTACTTATGACCTTGCCAAGTCAAGGACTCAGGGTGACATCACTCTCTTCAAAAATGCTGCTGCATTAATGCTATATTAATGTAGCATGTGTTAAACTCCACATCAGGATGTGAAGAGCTCATCCCTCATAAGGAGAGTTGAGGCATACTGATGAATTCGGGTGTTATGTTTTAAAGGGAAAGAAAATCTAGCACTCTCAAGGGTATTCCATTCCTTCTCAAAAACTTTAAAGCCTTAGTATTATTATTATTCTCAAATCAAACTTGTCTTTAAAATGTCAAGTCTTAATGACTTATGATGACTATCTAACAAGTAAGATAACAGAAAAACAAAAACTTCACTGAAAGACTGCATCAAAGGTTTGCATGACCTCAGCTTTTCATGGAGTAACTGATGCAGAGACTAACAGCAGCTTTTACTCATGACTATTTCAACATGCTGTTGCCCCAGGAGATATTAGCCTATTTCAGTATTTTATGAGAGCTAAATGAAAGAATAGCACTATATACTGTAATATCAAATGGCAAAAGTTAAGCTGTTGCATTTCATTAACAATGTTACAAACCCCCACCCCAAACACACAAGCATTACTGGCATCATTTAGATCCATTTCAACAGAGTGTACAGCCCAGCCAGTGTGAACCATCGTGACCTGCGTTAGGCAAGACTGGGGCCATAGCGTGACGGCAGCAGGCTGTGTCTGACTTAAATCCAAACGATAGGAAAATGTGCCTGTGTGTGTGTGTCTGTGTGTGTGCGTGTGTGTGACAAATTCCTTTTAATGTATTCAAATTTCCCAACACAGGGTTGCGTGACGCCACCGGAGGTAAGAGTGTGTCCCGACTGTGCTCCTGCCCCGGGCCGCTCCGAGCTCTAGAAAAGGACTTGACCAGGTAGATAATCCCCACACTGTCTGCCTGCCTGGTAACAGTACCCCACCCCCTCACACACACACACACACACACATACACACACACACACACACACACACACACCACTGAAGCATGTACTCCACAGCTGCCCGTGGTTATGTAACAGCTACGTGCAGTGGTGTGTGTGTGTGTGTGTGTGTGTGTTACAGGTGCAGTGTGCAGCCCGTGTGCAGTACTGAAGAGATCACTCTACTGTCCACTGACCTCCATCCACCTTCGACCACGGCTGCTCACCTTTCAGCGGCTACATCTACCATCTAGATAGATGGCTCTAATAAACCGGCTTCAGTAAAGGTCCTGCTGCAATATCAGAGGAGAGGAGGCAATATGGCATCGGGCTAGTGGGCTGACAAGGTCAAGTGCTGCAAGCTGCACAGACAGGGCGCACAATGAAGAATTCATAAGAGTTATTATAGCGTGTGGGACAAACCCAGCCTCAATAAAAGCATGAAAAGGAAAAATCAAACACAAACACTGTTAAAAACACAGCTAATGCCAATGCTCTTTGCATTTCTGGGTGTTACATTTCTTATTGCTAGCTATCCAACAGTAAATGTGAGTATCTCAGAATCAAAGAGCAAGAGCCAGGGGCCTCTTTCTTGACCTCACTCATTTTGCATGAAAGTTAAAGGTAGCAAATCATAGAAGAAATCCATTTCATACAAGGCAGGGATATCAGCGTTACCAGTTCCCTTACAGTAGCCTCAACCAGATCATAAATCATTGCTCCTACAGCACGTTGTTTTGAGTAAAGGGCGTAGCTCTGACTTTTTCTCAACTGGTTAAGCTGTCATTTCTACTCTGTGCACCTACATGTCTGAGTCCATCGGCTCTCTGGGGACTGACAAAAGGCATTCAGGGAAAAGTAGGAAATGACTAACTTTGTAGAAGCAAATGAAGAAGGTTGAGGGAAAAGTGGGCACAAAAAAGGGAACAGCAGCACTGTATCACAAAACAACTCCTGGAATATGCTGAACATCACAAATCGATGATATGTGACAGTGTAAGTGGTAGAATTTCCCTTTAACCGCAAAAGAAAAATCTGCCTCTGATTCTGCTGTAATTTACAGCCTGGTGGAAGGCCATAGATAAAAATGGAATCTCTGCACCACGCCGCAACAGAAATAATCTAAACCTTTTTAATAGGGGTGTAAGTCAACCCTAATAGTGTGTGTGTGCGGGTGGGTGTGTACTTGCGTGTATGAGGCCAGCAGTTATTAGAGCAGGATAGCGAGAGACATCCATTTCCCTGGAAGCCACTGTACCGCACTGTCTAATTAACAACTATAAAATATGCCAGAGAACATGATGGGTGACCGCATGGCAAAGGTCTGTTTCCAAACAACTATAAATATCTAATTAGTCTATATGACCCTGGCTGTGTGTGTGTGAGTGTGTGTGTGTGTGTGTGTGTGTGTGTGTGTGTTTGAGTATCCATAAGTGCACATTTATACACTCAGAGAGGGCAATAGAATGAAGAAAAAAAGAAATGAGTTAAATTTGCAATATAACTTTGGTTGGTTTTATACTTTTCTGTATTATTTAACTAACTGGTAATTACTTTTTAATCTTAATTTAAGTGTTTCTGTGCTAAATTAGCGTATAAAAAAGTTAAATGGAATGTGGTGATTGTTTATCTTATATTGTAAATTAATTCTACAATGTTGAAAGGGGAAAAAAAAAGAAAATGACAATAAGCAGGCTAACGTTGTCTCACACCTCCAGCACTCCCTGCTTTAAAAAACCCAGAGGCCCATTCTGCAGCCCTCAGCCAGACCAGTGTTGTGACAGGCAGTGGCAGCTCGCTAGTGTACAGCTCTACACTGATTTCCTGATTCATATATCCAATAAAAATATTTGTTGCTTAACAAAATGTAAGGTGAACTGATTCCAGTATGTTTTAGTGCCATTTTAAGAGTTTTTTTTTAATTTTGATTATAGGGATAATATTGTGAATCGCAATTATTTTGGCAAGGATAATCATGACATGAAATCAGCATAGCGGTTAAAGCTGGCTTTCACAGATATCGTGTGAGTGACAAGTGAACAGACGCCACAACGGAGCGAGATGGAGGAGACAGAGAGACGGAGAGAGACACGCGGTTAGAGACAGAGCTCGCGCTGCTGGTTTCTGATAAACGGAGCGGGGTGACAGACGCCTACGTGAGGGGAGCAATGCACTTCCTGTGTTTGTGTGCATCTCTGTGTTTGCCTTCTCTCGATGAAGAAAGCAAGCCAGCCGGCCGGCGAGTGACGGAGACTTCCTGCCAGCTCCTGCTCCAGACTCCCCGGCCTGGCAGAGAGGCAGAACAATAAAGAGGAAAAGGAGAGCAGAGCACATTACAGTACAGGGTGGGGCAGAGGGAGGGAGAAAAACACACAAAGAGCACACTCGCACAGACAAGCACGAGGGCTTATGACAACAGAGGCATGCATACAGGTGTAAAACAAAGACACACACCCAGCCCAAGCATGCAAACAAGCACACACACACACAGTGGCACAAAGGCAGTCAGAGCACAGATAACTGCAACAAGCATGACCAGGGAGTGAAAAGAGAGAGTGAGGCAGAGAAAACAAAAATGTGACCAAAGACCTTATATTTTGGGAAAACATGAGCTTCCTGCAGACAAGCGGCATGAGACTGCACCAAACCTGACTTTAAAAATAATGAAGCATTAGCCCCAAATCGGGACTCTGCATATGCATGTTGTACACAGGGTCCTGCCTTGCTCACTGCTGCCTGCAGGGCTACTTTACACCACCCTTGCTACAATACCATGCACAATGAACAAATACATACCTCTGCATGTAGGGTGACTTGTTCCCCCCAAAAAATGTCCCAAAGTCTCAGATATGCACTGATTATAAAATATCAAAAACATGACTTCAGTCTAAGATGTGCATTGGCCATAAGTGGCAGCACTGAGCGCGGTGCTCTGGCAGCACTCCTAAAATGGGCACCAAAGTAGTCATCTTTGATTTTAATGGATTAAACCTGCGCACCTTAGTGTTAAGTGATGTTTTTGATATTTTCTAATCAGTGCATATGAGCATCCTTGGTTTATGTTCTCGGAAAAAAGTAAATAAACAGGTAAAGATATGTATTTTGTCGATTTGTGCATGATTTTGGAGCGAGGGCAGTATTTAGCACCCCTGCAGGCAGCACTGAGTAAAGAAGGACCCTGCATTACAACAACACTCATATGCAGGGTCCTGTTTCTAACAGAACGATGTAATAGGACCACTTTTTCTAAAAATGAAACACAAAGTGACTAATTTAGGATGAGTGGCTGCCACCTAATCGAGGCAGCATTAAATCCCTACTGATTAGGAAAAATGTCCCATCTGTGTGCACTGTAATTCTCCCCTCTCTCTGGCTCTGAGCTACACATGAGCTCACTAGAGCGAACTAAAACCCCTGACCTACTGTTCCTCTATGAGAGGAAACGGATGTGGGGAATGTCTCTGTCTCTCTCTCTCAAACACACACGCTAAAAAACATACAAAAAAGCACACCATCCTAGGCTTGAGGACCGCAGCAGCTGACAAAGCGGATATCCAGCACAGTAGAGTTTGTACGCATATAGTTTCATCCAGAGCTGTACATGATTTTTTTTCTATTTCTATCTGTCTCATGGGTCAAATCCTGGCTACTGATGTAGGTGTGGCCAGAGGAACTGTGTACTGGAATTTAGTCATTTATAACCGGTATCGCTCTCATTGAGACCTCACATGTCAAGTTTCCCCTTTTTTTCTTTTGTTCTGACCTTATCTTCCCATGTCGAGAGGGTTTGCTGACTCTGAGCCCAAGCCAAGTCAGCAAACACCCACTGTAAAATGTGAAAATTGGGCATCAGTTTGGGTGAAAATTTTTTTTTTTTTAAAAAAAAGGAGGTATCTCAAAAAAGTCTGAGAACGGGACACTGCATGTGGTGCTGCTTACATTGGAGATTAGGGCTGCAGCTATCAACTGATCAGTTAATCAGGTAATTGGATGAGAAATACTTGCATTTATAAAAGAACAATAGTAAATATACAGTGCAAAAGGGAAAAAAACAGGTAGGCTAGGTCTCATAAAATGAACAATTACTTTGTTTACTTTTTAGTTATTGCACATTTCAGTGGTACAAAAACATTCTCTCTCCAAGCAAAACCTGTTAAATGCATAAAATGCAATATAATATTAATGTATTATAACCTATTTGTTAAAATTAGTGTTGAGAAGTTAAACAGGTCAAAATCCTTTTTCTATTACCTCTTTTATATTGATCTGAAAACATAAATTTCTCCTTCAAACAATACGCTTACTCACTTCCACCATAAGAGTTTCTGCTGTCTGATTAGCTTCAGTGCTCTGATACTTCATCTGCGGTTTGTTTGTCTGACTGGGCGACTCGACTGGCTATTGATAGACAGATGGTTGATCCAATCACCTGCTACATATTTATTGTAGCCGTCTGTTGCTGCCACCCTTTTCCAAACAACTCAAACCCAACAGTGCCCACGCTCTGTTTCTGAAGACTGCAATTCCCACTGGGAATTGAGTGGGAAGATATTGGTACATACAATGAACGAAAAAAAAAAAACATATTGGTACATTTCTAGTTCATATTAGTAATGGGAATGTGACCATGCCAAGCGCAGGGCGAGAACACAGTGCACAAAACCAGTAACACAGCAACTCACAAGCTCTGACCTGTTGCTTTAAGCTTGTTCTTAAAGAGCCTGTTTTAAAAAAGTGAGCCAAACCCTTGACTGCTCTATGAAGGTGCTATAAGACATTCAAGGAGAGGATATGGGGACTAAAAGAGGGGCAGCACAGGAGAGGGCAGAGGATGAAAAGCAACAGGGTGCTAAAGCAGGATGCCAAAGACAGGAGGTCAGGAGGCCCTGGCTTTAGACACCACGCGCTACACAGATCTTCTCCCTCCATTGCTCTTTATATAGGCTAATCTCTTCCATCTCACCTCCCTGAGCTGGCCGGCTCACTTAGCCTCATTTAACCAGCTAACAGCCGGTAATAAATCAGCCCCACGCTCCTCTCACCTCTAATCTGTGGCAGCCCACTCGGCTCTGCACACGCCCCTGATGTATGACTCCCAGGACATTCGCGATCAGGTTCCCAGCACTCATCGGCTGGAGAGAAAAACTCTGTTGTGACTCGACAAGCCAGCAGAGAGCTAGCCTGGATAGACAAAAATGAAACTGGAAAAAAGGGGCAAGATAACACCACTCAAGTCTCTTTCCACT
>OMLB01039760.1:5048-33843 GCA_900302555.1 Myripristis jacobus | reverse complement strand
GGTAGTAGTAGTAGCTGTAGTAGTAGCAGTAGTAGTAGTAGTAATAGCAGTAGTAGTGGTGGTAGTAGTAGTAGTAGCAGTAGTAGTAGCAGTAGTAGTAGTAGTAGTAGTAGTAGTAGTAGTAGCAGTAATAGCAGTAGTAGTAGTAGTAGTAGTAATAGTAGTAGGAGTAGCAGTAGTAGTAGCAGGAGTAGTAGTAATAGCAGTAGTACTAGTAGTAGTAGTAGTAGCAGTAGCAGTAGTACTAGTAGTAGTAGTAGTAGCAGTAGCAGTAGTAATAGCAGCAGTTGTAGTAGTAGAGTAGTAGTAGTAGCAGTAGTAATAGCAGTAGCAGTAGTAGTAGTAGTAGTAGTAGTAGTAGTAGTAGTAGCAGTAGTAGTAGTTGTAGTAGTCGTAGTAGTAGTTGTAGTAGTAGTGGTGGTAGTAGTAGTAGTAATATGAAATCTAACTAAAGAGAAAAAATTAAAAATAAAAGAAAAAATGATACGACTAATTGGATTAAAATAGCAGTGATTGGAATAAAAAAAAGGAAATGAAGACGCTGTGTAATTTCATGCTGTGTGTATTGCAGTTATGACATCATGAGGAAGTGCTGGGACGAGAAGTTTGAGAAGAGACCTGAGTTCTCCTTTCTCGTTCACTCCATGGGGAATATGCTGACAGATGGCTATAAAAAGGTATTTATATACATGCCACTGCTACTGGCAGCTGTGTTAGTGCACTAGATGGCCATCTGTGCTCTGTCTTGCTGAGCGCTCTCATTTGTTGATAAATCACACGCGAGGAATTATAAGGTTCAGTCTAACTTTTTGTATTCCATTCATAACTGTTATTCAAATATTCATGTTTAGAGAAAAGTGAACTGTTCTTTCCTGATTACAGAGATACAACCAGGTCAACGACAGCTTTCTGAAGAGTGACCACCCGGCCGTGGCCCGCACCAAGCCCAGGCTGTCTTCACCGTTTCCTATCGTGAACCCAGCCTTCGGTCCCCCCTCACCCATCTCCTCCTCCACTCCCCCAGACCCGTACAACCTGAGTCCGGTCCCCAGAGACCTCAGACAAGAGGAGGGCAGAGACGAACTCATACCTTCATACAATGAGTACATCATCCCCATCCCAGACCCCAAGCCTGAGGAAGTTTTCACTGATACGGACATGCCGTCGGAAAGCCCTGCGAGGTAAAACTTGTGTACAACATCCACACAGGGGTGCAGCTGTGTGCCAAATGCAGGGGTTTTGCAGGAAAAGATCAGCCATATTTGCTCAGTGAGACCTGAGACCTGTTTTTTTTTCCTGCCAGACACCCACTCATCCAGATGTTGAGTTGAGACAATAGCTCCACTATGTTACTACAGAGGCTAGATCAGGAGACATGAGTGTTGTGTATACAACACACTTAAAACACAGCCAAGTTAAGTTGGCCTTAACGTTGTGGTTTGGGGTGGGAAGGTATTTATTGTAGGTATTTGCCTCAAGCAGGATCCACAGTGCCCCCTAGTGAGAGAAAACATGGCTCATGTAGCTTTGCAGAGGAGTGCTGTGGACCCAGGATCACTGACCAGCTGCATTTTGGGGTTGGTGAAGTAACCTCACATTTAATGTGGAGTTGTAAATGTCACAAAGTGGCTCACTTTATACCAGGATACATGACCACAGCAAACTAGCCTGCACAGCTGTCCCGCTCCAGCTCAGGCTGGATCTAAACATCTAAAAGGCCTGCCCCCTCACCAGTCTGCTCTCTGGATCAGTGATGTCACCATTCCCAGAGGGAGTTTTATGATGACAGCCTTTATTAATAATAAAAAACTGAAATGAACAGAAGCCTTGTGTTAAAATCAACGAACAAGAAATAAAATCAGCTGTTTGAGGGATGAGGGGGGGTTTCAAATCAACAAGACTCTAAAGAGGAAGACAAACTGTTTGCACTGGTGGTTAGAGATCAACATTTAACTGCAGCATATGCCTACAAACCCCACTGCTTGTTTTATCATTTTCTCTTTTTTTATCCCTTATCTTTACACATTATAGCTAATTAAATCTCTCTGCCTGTTGAATCATAGCGTCTTTTAAATTGTCAGTGTTTCATGTGATTTGTCATGTATCACTAACTCCGCTGTTGCTACCTAAAGTTCCATATAAGATTGGATCGCCTTTTCTGATATATTGTTAGTGTGTTTGACTCAGGAGAAATCAGTCAGCCTTTTGTCTGCACAGAGAAGACTTCATATTTTCACAGTTCCACAATGTTTTCTACACCCAGCAATGACGATAAAGACAATTTTTTAATGAGAAATCACATATTTTAGTTTACCCCTATAAGCTCTGTTTTGTTTCCCAGCTCCGTGGCTCTGGAGGAGGAAACTGACTCCATGTCCCAGGACACGGCTGACACCCTCCCAGAGGACAGGCTGGAGGAGGCAAGTGAGAGAGACGCTCTGCTGGGCTCGTCCGGGACGCCTGAGGTAGAGGACAGCTTCCTGTAGCCACATGTAGAAACTTTGGGAAAATAGACCCCCTTGTTCTGGGAATGGTTTATTACATACCTGAGAAGGGAATGTGACTAAAATAGAGAATGTAGCAAGCATCAATGAGAAGAAGATTTTTTTTTTCTGTCTTCACTAAGCACTCCTATCGTTCTGTCCCTTGTTGAATTTTTGCATCACAGCTTGTTTAAACATGGTACTTGCCTCACACTCTAGAAGTGAGCCACCCTGTTGGGTTTTGATGTCCAGTATGTCTGTGTTTTCCATTTTAGTCAGGACGTATGATTGCGCTAAGAGACTGAATGACTTATTTTGTGTTGTTGTTTATTATCTAGACATGTTAAATAATATGACTTTTTTTGTCTCTAGATATCATTTCCCACCTCTTTATTTTGGTAGATAAATGTCCACCATCATACTGTAGAGGTTTCCCATGCCAAACGGGTGACTGAATACTTCCCTATGTCTTCCTTTCCTAACTTGAAAGCAATTATATTCACCATAGTGCATTATGACCCTAGTGGACCCCAGGATATGCGAGACATATAGAATATCTTTTGAGTTACACATGCATTATGCAGTAGCTGCAGGTCAAGGAACACCCAGTTCTGTTTAACTATATTCTTTTGCGAAAAATGTTGATGTCATGCGGGATTTTTTTTTTAATAGAATTTTGAATACATGTTTTGTATAGAGTGTATGACGTAGTTCTGTACCAGTTTTGCACTTTATTGGGGTTAGGACAACATGGATATTCACCAGAAAAATATAAAGGTACTTTATGTAGGAGATAGAACGATACAATCGAGAGTCATCATGAACTTTTGATTTGGATGTGTGGTTGTACAGCGAGCAGACACCATGGTCTTACTTCTGTGACAGTTTTTGACTCATACTTTATCAGCATATCACTGCCTTAGCAAACAATGTTATTTGTAGATGTGCCTTTGCATCGATCAATATGGCTGGTTTTGTCTTTCAGCTATCAGGTGTTGTTGCTTGTTAATTGGGATATGAAGGGCTACTGTACTTAAGAAACCTAGGTAGTTATTTGTGTACATGTGTATATGATGTGTGTTGTCACTTTCATTGCGTAATATCCACTCACAGAGGCCTGACTTTCACTTCTTACACTACGATTTAAAACAAAAGCTTACACTTCTCTGTTGTTTGTGTTAGAGATTTCATCCAAAACTGATCATTTTGAAGTTATTGCTTCCCCCTCATGTCCGCCACACTGGTGTAGTTTGAACATCTACATAACACACAGTGAACTCGCTAGCATTGCTCTGTATCAGCCTTCTCAAAAATGATCGAAAGTGGCTGAGAGCTGGTTATTTAGAGGTCTGAATAGGGGAAAAAAAAACATAAAATGACTCCAAACAGCAAGTGTTCTGACTGCACTGAAGAGTCCAGTACTTACCTCTTTATCTCTTACATTTTCCACATTTTCACAACACTAGAAGATGCTGCCTTCAGGTGCTTTTGGAAATTGCAGGAAGAACACCCCAGACAAAACTTTGTAAAATCCCTAAATACAAATGGAAAAGTAAAACCTTTACATGGTACTCAAGATGTGGAATTGTCACCGCAGTGAATCTAATGACCAGTTGAGTAAACAACCTAAAGACCATGCAGACTGTCGCACGCTACAGCAACATGTTGTCCGTATCATCACTACATTTACTTCTGCTGTTGAAGAGGGAGCGAGGGTCTAAAAAAAAAGCAGTTTTTATTCAAAATTTCATCACTAGTTATTTCTCTCTTCTCATAAAAAGGGAGAGCCATCTACCTCCACACTGCGCAAACTTATTTTCTTATCAAAATTACAAAGTAATCAGCGTTTCCATGCAAGTAAGACAAGTTCTGGAAATTAAACCAAATCAATTATTAATAGCGCTCCCACAGTCTTTTTTAGAGGCCACAGTTGGGTTTCCCTCTCCGGATTCAGCTTAGAAGTTTGCGCAAGTTCCTGTGCATTTACTTATCTCAGATTTTTTAGCTACTGCTTGCACTGTTTTGTGAGAAATTACGTCATGGAGCTCATCCTCAATCCATGACGCTCGCTGTGCCCACACTGACCTTGTATTATCAGGAGAGTGATGGTTTAGAATCTCAGAAATATATATGAATCATTCAGTGGCGGGATTTTCACTATCTTCCAGATCTCGTGAAGTAGTCACTAGGTCATTTTGAAATTGCACTGGGTTTTTTTCCCCCACCACAGTGCATTCATGGTGCATGTATTTGAGTTTTTAACCCTTGATCAATTCTGCATTTGTCCATTTGTGCTCAGCTTCATCCAGACGTGTTTCTGTAGCAGCTGGAGCTACATGACTACAATCGTGGGTGTTTCAGGGTTTATAGTGTTGAAAAAGACAGGGTGTTGTTGCTTTACCTCTGCACAGTTGGCCCATGATGTCCAACAGCCACCAGAGTAACTAAATTAAACTAGAATCATCCAGTTTATGGGCTTTCGAGGAGCACATGGAGGTAGCAAGACCCTAAACCATATCCCGTGGGGTGACCAGAGTTCTGTTGACAGGATAAAAAGGTACCGGTGGGGTAACTGTGGACCCACACTTCATTAGATAGGCATCAGACATTTGAATAATGCTGTTTGTAGTCATTTTAAAGTTAATTGTCTCTTTTTGGAACTCCTTAGAACCACTTCCTGGCCACTTCATGTGTATTTGACAAAAAAAAGTAATTTTAGGAGAAGTTAATATGTGAGGGATTTACCTAACGGCTTCAACGGTGGACAGACCACTGTGATCAATGGAAGGATAAATGCGTGCAGTGGTTATGTTTCCACCATCTAACTTCCCCGAAAATGACTCACTTTTTTTCTTTTTTTTTCTTTTTTGAGATGCTGTAAGGTTTATTTTTTCACACTGACGGAGCTAAGTTAATGAGACCCATAGACTTCAAGTCTTTATGCTAAGCTATCCGTAAACGCTACCAATGGGAACTGAACCACTGTATGTTGAAAATGGTGTTGAACATCTTGTCTCAGTCTGAGTAAGCACTGATTCCTTTAACTTCATCAGTGTTTCAGATGATATGAGGGTGAAACGATAATCACTGAATTTTCATTTTTGAGTGAAGTATTCCTTTAAAATGTAGAACACTACAAACTGTATCACAAAGCTATGGTACCAAAGCTTCTCTTAACGTTTACAAATGTATTTTTATATGTGGTATTTTATATGTTGCAGATGTGACAATAAAAGTGTATTATCATCACGTTGTTACAAGCTTGTATCTTTTATGAAAGACGCATTGTCTGTTATTTATGTCACCCACATTTTCCTCTGCTTTCCCACTCTCTTAAATTAGGACAAAATGAGCCAACTTCTCATTCCCATAAACACAATGCACGATTAATGTCATTCCTTGTAGCCTCACTAATAGATTACTGCCCTAAAGACCCAAAACCTTCACAGATGTCCAGCACAATCTATCTGTGAAACCATTCATCCCGCTACAGCCTACTTTTAACCAGATGCTTTTGTTAGTCCTGTTAGAGCGGTGGAGATGAACTTATCTACCATGTCCACAATGACTTTACTCTTTCTACACCCTTCCATCTCACTGTCCCTCTCTCTATATTGCGAGGGTCAGACTACTAAGGACCCTTTCTTTTGCCCTCCGCTTGTCCAGAAGTCAGTGATTTTCTCAACTGGGAAGCATGGAAGCCATGGTTCAGCAGCAAATGATGAGGTGATTAGTTTCACCTCCGTGGCTGCTCAGGACAATCGCCTCTTTCTGGGGCAAATTGGCACTGGCTCATTAGTTTGTTGAGCGTGATATGCTGATCCTCCTCCCTCCACCCCACCCTCTACTTGTTGTCACAGGGATTTCATGTTTGCTGTTAGACCTCTGTGGCTAAGAGACTAAACAGTTGAAGCGAGAGGGGCAGAGGCAGAGGGGGAACAGAAGGAGGAAAAAGAGAGTCCTAT
Source organism: Myripristis jacobus (assembly GCA_900302555.1). Classification (NCBI taxonomy): domain Eukaryota; kingdom Metazoa; phylum Chordata; class Actinopteri; order Holocentriformes; family Holocentridae; genus Myripristis; species Myripristis jacobus. The sequence continues at coordinate 27,395 of OMLB01039760.1, read as the reverse complement.
GTCAGCCCTGGATGCTGGATATATCAAACTCGGGGGGGGTCATCACACGCCTCCATTAAACTGAAGACTGCTGGAGGTCAGTACATTTGATAGAAATGAACCATGCTTCCACAATAATTACAAGGTATTTTGGGGTGTAGCCAATGGGAGGGCGTCCTCACGGCATCTTAAAAGTCACTCTGTGTCCTGTTTGTGATGTGCACAAGAGAGCAGAGCATGTTGCTTTTCAGCACGGATTAGTCCTCAGTGGAGAAGCCACTCTGTCCAGTCATAAAATGGAAAAGAGAAGTAAATGAGGGGTGTGAGTGACAGCACGACTGCTGAGGCGTTCATCTCGTTTCTCTCCTCTTAGAGTGTTTCTAGCACACACAAACACACACCATCTACATTCACACTGCAGATTTGGAGGTGATCCAGGATGCAGTCCTACCTTACTCTGCTGCTGGGGATCCTGGCCTCTGCTGCTCAAGGTAAGCGCTGTCTGACACTGTCTGTTGAAATGTGGTGGGCGATTTGTGAAATACAGCAAGGAGATGTGTGTTGCCTTCTTATGGCCGTTGTTTTGCAAAGCTTATAGTAGAGACTATTCAACTGATCACCTGTTTATCCAGAAATCAAGGCAACAATCTGTAATCCGTAATTTGTGTCTGTGATACACCATAGCCCTAAGACAAGTCAAAACAATTATTCCAAAATTGACTTGAATGAGTTGATAAATGGATTAGCAGTATATGTGACAGTGTCGTGTGTGTTGTGTGTCATCGCTTGAGCGGGTGGTCAGTATTGATAAAATGGGAAAAAGATTTTTGAGCTGTAATGACATGAAAAATAATACATAAATTAAAAAAAAAAAGCTTTTCAGCTTTGTCCAGCTATAATATAGTAGCATAATTATCCAAAATTTAAATACACAAAAATAACTGGCATTAGTGATCATTTCTTTTCTTTTCTTCTTTCTTTCTTTCTTTCTTTCTTTTTTTTTTTAATCCGTGATGCTTTATTGCTATTCATTGTGCCATGACACATTTCATGGTAACTCATGGTATGCACAGTGGAGCTAAACACGAAATGGCGCTGTTCTAAATCTGAGATCTGACGCTCTGTTGTGTCTAATAAGCAGAGCGATTGTTTGTGGCATCATGAGTTTGTTTTTTTTGGAATCGCTCTTGTGATTTCTTTTTTGTGTGTCCCTTCTGTAGCACCAGTTATATGGTTATCACCCGGATGGTGTCAAATTTTAATTTCACGTCATTTGCATTGCAAACATAAAGCCATCTATTATCTGATTTAATGATGGCCTTAAAGAATTAGCTTTGCTTTCTGGTGAATTATCAGGCATGATTCAAAATGGAGACATTTCAAGAGTTGATTTTAGTTCATTTAGATGCTTGAAGAGGGAGTTTAGGGAAATGTATGTTCGACATTTGGTGCTTAATCAGGATGTGCAGAACTAAAATGCTGATTGTTCCGAGTCTCCCCAGGTTACCTTGTGTGGTGTGGTGGATAAAAAAATGCTGAGCATGGAATCTCAGTTCTGCTTCAAGATTCAAAACACACAAGCTCCTTAATAAGCATTTTCCTACCTGTTGATCAACAACACAACATGGGAATATTCAGTTGTGTGGGAAACACACAACTGAATATTTGATGACAGCCTGAAATTTCTGCCCCAGAGTGTAGATTCAAAGTTATGGTTGAACGTGAAAGAGATGCTCCATCTCCTCAGTGACAAGAAGTTCCATACAAATCAAAGTCATTTTCCCCAAAGCAAATCTTAGATACAGTGAGTTATCCAGCTTGAGGTTCTACAAGCGTTTTTGATCTTAAGTGAGCTGCCGGGAAAGATAAAAGACGCCATTGTTGGGATCCTTTCATGCCGTCACAATGACTGTGCTCTCTCATTCCCTGCGGAAAAACATGTCTTTATAACACTTACATTTATAGTGCCATCTAATAAAGCCACCTTTTTGATGTCTGTTTTTCACAATGAAGAAGTGTCTGCTTTTTGATTTATTTAAATCATGCTTCCTTCTTGAATAGGTGTCCTTTTCTCAGGTTTGGGGTTGAAGAAGGATGCCCAAGTCAGAAAATCACTTACAGGGTTTGGACCTTTGTATACCTATAGTTTTTCTCATTCCAATCCCTAGAGCTGTGATAGTTCAGAGAAAGCAGAAGTGAGAGGTTTGACGGCTGTTGTTCAGTCTGTTTCCTGAGGCTGTGAGATCAAGTCATGGGTCCAGGACGACGCTGAATTCAGGAGCCGTCAGGACGGCTTTCAGTTCTCCTCGGTTACCATGACATGTCAGCAGCATAAGAACTTGTGGAACTTCCTTCTTAAAAGGAACTAACCTGCCCTTACTTGACATTTGTTGATATCACTGAATATTATTGACCTTGGCCTATGCAACATTTCTTACATTTTTTCCCTTGGATGTTTTGCATGGAGTTTTTCATGTGATTAATGTGGCTCTGAGCCTTGTGATGCCTGGTAGGCTAGGCTTATCCAGCAAGGTTAAATGAGTCTGTTACATCTGTCTAACAAGCTGTTTTGTTTTTTATCTTGTTGCATACTTTAGTCCTATTACCTCTCATTGTTTTGTAATTATTAGTTGATTAATTTGATCTAGACAGGTTTGTTCTCTGTTACGTCCTTGGACACATGCTTGTGATGAAGGGGCATATAAATAGACTTGACTCAAGATATAGGGCGCACACTAGAGAACTATTTCTAGTCATGCACACAAATTGACAACAGTTTACAAACACAACACTAGAGCAACAGCTTAAAGCACTACAACCACAATACCATCTGAAGACTTTATGGTAGAAAGCGGATAGAGAGCCGAACAGTTCATTTGTTCATCTACTGATTTGTTCCTGGCAGAATGGAGGCGCCCTGTGATCAAGTTCAACTCGAAGGTGGTGGAGGGTCCGGAGGTGGTGGTCACTGTTGGTACCGCACTGGTCCTGACATGTGAGGGCAACGGGCCCGTCAACTGGCAAACGAGGCTGGCCAAACACAGGCGCTACGTGTTAAAGGGCAACGGGAATAGCCGTACCATAAAGGTGGAACGTCCGGCTGCAGAATTCACTGGCACTTACAAGTGTTCATACACTTCTGGGCCGCAGCGAGTACGTGAACTGGTGTCCTCAGTGCATGTTTATGTAAAAGGTGAGCTTGGATATATGAGTGAAGGTGTGTGCAGAACATTAGGACAATCTTCTTAATCTTGAGTTGCATAAGCCATCTCTAAATTGTCTCAAGGTCTTAGAAATCTTAGACTTATCTATCTTATCTTATCTATCTAGACCCAAAACCCCAATCTCAGTGAAACTTGACCTCTAATGGTGTAAAAGTAAAGTAAAGCCTGGTCTTTGGTGGCAGGTGATGTCACCACTTGTTGTAGTCTTTGGGCAGTGACATCACTCACCACCAAGGACCAAGACCAGTTCACCACTAGAGGTCAGGCTTCACAGAGATCGGGGTTTGGGGTTAGTTACTTTTTAATCTGTTTTCTTTCCTTTGTCTTTGTCTGTCTTTAATGACCAAAGTGCCACAGAATCCACAGAAATATTGCTTCTCTTGTTTTTACTGACACCTTTGGTGATAGGCAGTAATTGCTTTGATTTATTTGCACTCAGTGTAGGAGAAAGGTACTGGCCAAGGTTATTGCAGTTTCACTAGTTTTAATTTTTATTTCATTTTTTGTTTGTTTTTTTAAGCATGTTTGTTAGTTTTGTTAGTGTTTATTTCTTGAAAATGTTTAGTTTTAGTTTAGTGTTTATTCATTTTTTGTAATATAGGATATTTGTTAGGTCTTGCCTGTGCAGCTGTGTAGACAAAAGGATATTAACCATCTGCTGGCACAAAACTGGCTCAGCCAAAAATTGGATGATCTGCCCAAAGTACTAAGTTTTTATATGAAACAAAATGACAAAGATGAAAACTGCAGACATTTTCTCTAAAATTTAATTTAATTTTAGTTAATTTTGTAAACTTGCAATACAGTTTCAGTTTGTTATCTCTATCTGTAAAGCCTCATTTCTATTTTTATTTCAGTGGCCGAAAACATTTTTTCACACCTAGTGTCGTTATTTCATTCGTTTTCATTAACAATAATAACCTTGCCTCTGACCCAACATACTACAATCATGATCTTATATAATCTTACATTTATATTGCCTTCTATTATTTATTCAGTAAACATAAATCAAATCACTTTCTCCAAATCTTTCTCAAGAAATAGGGATCCTATCCTTGGTACTTGGAAAAGAAAACATAGCTATGGCATTTATTACCTGCGTATATGCTGAGAGTAGCAAAACAGTCATTTATACATATGAAACAAAACATGCATGTTATTTTATGAATTGGTAAAATCAACAAGTAACCATAAATTTCACCTGGGCCCATTTATTTTAGAGAAATATCAGGGTGTCCTAATATTTTCTACACTCATTAGTGATCGGATCGGCCACTGTCTGCTATGTATCTCTTCAAATGCCATATCTAACATCATCTTATACATCCATTTCTGTCTATTTCTCTAACATTTGCTCATCACATTTCCAAGTCTGATATTTGGGTAGTCACATTTCCTGTAAAGCAGCATTATTGCTTCCATGACTTCACACTAGCCCCCCATCCCTTTCTTCACCAGATCCAGAACGTCTGTTCTGGACCAGCAGTACGTCCTTGCGGGTGGTAAGGAAGGAGGGTGAGGACTACCTGCTGCCTTGCCTGCTGACTGACCCAGCAGCCACAAATCTGGGGCTGCGCATGGACAACGGCACCTCCTTGCCCCCGGGAATGAACTTCACAGCTTATCCACACAAGGGTATCCTCATCCACAGCCTCCACCCCAGTTTCAACGCGGACTATGTCTGCACAGCCAAGGTCAACGGGGTGGAGAAGAGCTCCAAGGCCTTTTCCATCAATGTCATTCAAAGTGAGAGCCCTCGGATACTAAGCTGTTGTCAAAGTGTGCTTACGGTTATTTGGAGTTATGTCATGGCAACACAGCTTTGCACTCACATATAATTCCCTTTTGGTTTAGAGCTGCGTTTCCCACCTTATGTCTTCTTGGAGAAAGACGAGTATGTGCGTATTGTTGGGGAGGAGCTCAAGATTCGCTGCAACACACACAATCCAAATTTCAACTACAATGTCACCTGGAGATACACCACCAAAATGGTCAGTACGATTTTTTATTTTGGGATTGCTCCTGACTATGGTAATAATCAATTTTTTTAACCTTGGCTGTTGTTTTATCTTGGTTTACAGAAATCAACCGTTGAGGAGAAGGTTCGCTCCAGCGGGGAAAATCGCCTGGACATAGAAAGCATATTGACCATCCCTGCTGTGGACCTTGCAGACACAGGGAACATCTCTTGCATCGGCACTAATGAAGCAGGGGTGAACAGTTCGACCACAAACCTGCTGGTTGTAGGTGAGCCTCAGGGTTAATTAATTGCACTTGCCAACACACAGGCAAGATCAGCCTGAGATGATCCAAGCAGTGAATGATGATGAAAAGCTTGGAGCCCCACTGATGCAAGTGTCTCCTTATTTTTCTAAATAGACAAGCCCTACATTAGACTGTCGCCCCAGCTGTCTCCCAAGCTGGCCCACCAGGGTCTTTCTGTGGAGGTGAATGAGGGAGAGGATCTGGAGCTCATCGTGCTTGTCGAAGCATACCCACACATTATAGAGCAGGGCTGGGACACCCCGACATCACCCAACACCTCCACCCAGGAGAAGAAGTTCATCAGATACAACAACAGGTACAGCTCCAGGGCCTGTGTTGCTCACCAAGGGAAGGATGATCGAGACACAAGGGGCCTCCGGTGCAAGACAATGTATTTTAGCATAGAAAATTGTGGAAAAAAGAGTTTTGATGGCCTCTTTACTTCCTCCGTGTCATGCATGCTTATTTTTTTATTGTTCTAAGTTGTCAAAATAACAAAAACAATCAAGTCTACTACAGCGTAAGGAAGCCACACCGGATTTGAAATATGCTGCCACTGCATTTTGGGTCAATCTGACACGGAACATCGGGGTCATTTAATTTCCTCAGGTCATGAAACTTCTGCTATAGGGAAGAGGGATCTTCTCTTTTTAATTTGGTTGAGTGCTCAGCGATGATGCATAGGAACAGTCTGAATTATAACCACAGGATTAGTCACTGCGGAATTTGTAGACGTTCCTCTTTTCTTTCTCTGGTTGAAGATCCTTTTTTTTTTTTTGCCCCCCTAGATACTATGCTTCTCTACTGCTGAAGAGGATGAATCCCCAGGAGCAAGGCCAGTACACCTTCCATGCCAGGAGTCACATGGCCAATGCATCCATCACATTCCAAGTGCAAATGTACCGTAAGTAAGCCATAAATATAAATCATACCAGTATCAATGATATTCACGTGTAGAGACAGGTGGTCACTGACATCCTCTTCATTTGTTCTTCGTTTGCAGAGAGGCCAGTTGCCGTGGTGAGATGGGAAAATGTAACCACTCTCACTTGCACCTCATTTGGCTACCCCGCCCCCCGAATCATCTGGTACCAGTGTTTTGGAATACGACCCACGTAAGTATCACTGCACAGGTTTGGTCTTACAATGTAAACTGTAGTGTGATGCTCACATCAAGAAAAACATACAATGAGCGTCAGTGTCCACCTCAAAGACACCTGATCATCCTGCCTCACACGCTGTGAATGTCTCTCCATGGGACAGGTGCAGTGAGAACACCACGGGGATGCAGATGCCAGTCCCTCTGCAAGCTCCCACAGTGGAGGTCCAGAGGGAGGAGTACGGGGCCGTGGAGGTGGAGAGCGTTCTCACGGTGGGACCGTCCAACCGCAGGATGACGGTGGAGTGTGTGGCCTTCAACCTGGTTGGGGTCAGCAGCGATACTTTTGCAATGGACGTTACTGGTGAGATTATTTTCGTAGACAGTCACAGTTGCTGCTCTTTCTCTGATTACATAAGAAATATATGCCGCTCAGGAGAAAAACGAATCAGCTGCTCCCTTGATTTTAGTAGAACTGAAACTTTATGCACACAAACACCATAAATTGACTACAGCGACAATAGAGAGCATTAGATCGAAGGAAATGCTAGGCTGGACTGTTCATATGAATAAGGCTACTTTTAGGATCTATAAGGAACTATCTTTTTCTTCCTCTGACTGGCCAGATAAACTCTTTACCTCCACCCTGACTGGAGCTGCTGGCATTCTGACCATCCTCCTTGTGCTTTTGGTCTTTCTGCTCTACAAATACAAGCAGGTACGGTCAGCTGCATATACTGAACAATACATGCACGATGGTAGTGCAATGATAGACTCAATTATAAACTATTCTTGGACACCCACAGATTGCCACGGGACATGAGTTAGTTAGTGTTTTATGTAGTTTTAATTTTCTGCTATTTTCTCCTCCTTTCATTTTCAGAAACCAAGATATGAGATCCGCTGGAAAATCATTGAGGCAAGAGATGGAAACAACTACACTTTTGTTGACCCCACTCAGCTTCCCTACAATGAGAAGTGGGAGTTTCCCCGTGACAAGCTGAAGCTAGGTTTGCAGCACATTTTGGACAAATGGACACTAAAATGTTAATTTTGTTCTAGTGCAGATATGATAACTGAGTATGCAAAATAGCAACACAGACAGGTTTCAGTTCACATGAGATGTACTTTCTCACTGCCTTTCTACATGTCTGTCCTTCCAGGAAAGATCCTGGGTGCGGGTGCTTTTGGAAAGGTGGTGGAGGCCACAGCCTTCGGTCTGGGAAAGGAAGACAATGCGCTGCGTGTTGCTGTGAAAATGTTAAAAGGTCAGCCTGTGTTTTCACCTCCCATGTGAACTTTGTTTACCTGAGTGAAGCTGTTAAAATCCAGCTGATATAGGACTTTGAACATGTTTTCAATTAAGTTTCAATAAGTCGTTTCTGTGAGAAGACCAGAAAACATTTGCTTCAGATACTCACATACTCAGGCAACTGCTAATGTCCTGGGTTGTCTGTGTCTGCAGCCAGTGCTCATTCAGATGAGAGGGAGGCTCTGATGTCTGAGCTGAAAATCTTGAGTCACCTGGGCCACCACAAGAACATTGTCAACCTACTAGGGGCCTGCACTTATGGAGGTAAGATGACATCCTGCTTCAGCTATTATTTGTTGCATATTATTTGACACGTTTCAAATCTGGCCAGTGTATTCAGCAGGAACATTCACTCAAAACATGTTTGTAAGTGCCTTAACACGGACTCTTCCTTCCTCAGGTCCGGTGCTCGTGATCACAGAGTACTGTAGCCATGGCGACCTGCTAAACTTCCTTCGCCAGAAGGCAGAAACTTTCCTGAATTTCATCATGAGCGCTCCTGAGATCACGGAGGAGCCAGGCGACTACAAAAACATCTGCAATCAGAAGCAGTTCATTAGAAGGTACGGCGAGCAACACCCAAGCTCATGATGCTCGTAATCAGGGACTGTGCATTTTTGCAAAGAGCACCCACTCACTGTGATGTGCCTCCGTTTATATTTGTTGTTTCTACCTCTCCCTTTCTCTTTCTCCACATGCAACAGTGACAGTGGGATCTCGAGTGTATCCTCAGGCAGCTACTTGGAGATGAGACCCAGCCAGCAGCCAATCAAATCATCTCTAGGTAAATGTTTCACTCTGTAATAAGGAGTATTAGTCTCAGAATAATTCACACGGATCCTTGAAATAAAGAGAATCCAGCTGCAAGTATTAGTTTGTCATTTCTTGCCACATCCAGCACTGTGTTTTGCTAAATGAGTGTTGTTTCCACCTGATTCTTGCCTAGACTCTGTGTGTGAGGAGGGCGGGGATTGGCCTCTCGACATTGACGATCTGCTGAGGTTTTCCCATCAGGTGTCTCAGGGCCTCGACTTCCTGGCGGCCAAAAATGTGAGTGGTTTTACCAATGAGAGAACGTAGCCTGGGGGCTGGGGTGTTAAATTGCAGTTCAGATGCTATAGTGTCCATACCATAAGCCTATGGCTCAGAGAACAGACACACCAGCTGCTTTCAGATAAAATCAGTCAAAGGGAAGCTTCTTATATGGAGCCTCTAAAATCCCCATATGAAAAATGGATATGGCTATTTTCCTTTACATTTGCCCTGTTGACTTAGCTTTATAGCTTGGCTATTTTAGATTATACTTTTATGTTTAGTTTATGTAGCCCAATATCACTGTTTACAGTTTCAAAGGGCTTTACAAGCCCACAAGTTTACAACAAGCAGGATGACACCCTCTGACTTAATTCTCACAGAGGGTAAGAATAAACTACCCTGAAAAAACAGCTGTCTTTGTGTGTGTGTGTGTGTGTGTGTTTGTGTGTGTGTGTGTGTGTTCAGTGTATTCACAGAGACGTGGCTGCTAGGAATGTCCTCCTTACTGACCGCCGGGTGGCTAAGATTTGCGACTTCGGCCTGGCGCGTGACATCATGAACGACTCCAACTACGTAGTGAAGGGCAATGTAAGCAGTGTGTCAGAGTTCAGCATAATAAACCACACAGCTGGGAGAAGAATGCTTGCTTGCATAAAATGTGTGTAAAACATTTTTTGTCCATTTGCCGCTGTATGTGCAGGCGCGTCTGCCAGTGAAGTGGATGGCTCCGGAGAGCATCTTTGACTGTGTGTACACTGTCCAGAGTGACGTCTGGTCTTATGGCATCCTCCTGTGGGAGATCTTCTCTCTAGGTCAGAAGATACATCCACTGCTAGACTCATTTCCATTTTGAATTCTCTGTTTAAATTTTGTCCATCATTTGCTCTTTAACAAAGAAACACTTTCATACTGTATATATCAGGCAAAAGCCCCTATCCCAGTATGGCTGTGGACTCCAGGTTCTACAAGATGGTGAAGTGTGGCTACCAGATGTCCCGCCCGGACTTTGCCCCTCCTGAGATGTAAGATCCAAAGCTTCATTCACACTCAGATGCATCAATGATGCTTACCATCCACAGCCCTTTCATAACTTTTAACATGACCGAATAAAGACCCCTTTTTTCCTTAGCAGCTCTGTCACCGTCTGAAATAACTAACACAGATATCACAAAGCGCTCCCATTATTTCTACTTTCAGATAAGTTGATTTGTTTTTTCCCCTGCACTCAAACTCCCACATTTTAATGAGGCACCGCAATGAGAAAATAAAGAGAACGTTTTTCCCAGTATCTCGCAGGCCCTTAACATCTGTGTGTGCTTATTCGGCGTGGCTGTCACACCACCCGGAATAACTGCACTGAGGAAACAGAGAGGATTGAATCTGAGTCAGGGCCTAATCATCTTTTGTTCTGTTGTGTGGCAGTGAGTCAGGCCTCAGTTCTGCCTGTTAGCCACATGATCTCAAAGCTAGGGCCCATGTAAATGCTATTTCACGGTAGCCAAATAAGACTCGAGGGTTAAGCGTTCTTATGAAGGGGTCTCTTATCAAACTGCGTCACCACCTCCATAAACCTCTCCTTATTTGTCTAGTTTGGCTTAATAGAGTCATTTTTGCCGGGAAACACATATTTATATGAAAATATACAGCACAGTGCCATTTGCACAGCTCTGTGAAACAGTGAAACTGGCAACGAATATTTTGTCTAGCGCTGGATTTTCCTCAAAGCATGTTAACTGGCTGCTTTCAGCACTCCAGATGCTCAATATGGTCCACATTTCTTTCAGGTACCTGATCATGAAGGCGTGCTGGAATCTGGAGCCCACGGAGCGTCCGACGTTCAGCAAGATCAGTCAGATGATAGAGAGACTACTTGGGGATCATCATAACCAGGAACAAGTGAGTGTTATGGAGTAGATTTTAGTTGTACTGACATTGCTCCAGACCTGGCTTCAACAAAACTGTCTTGGTACTAACAGGGAACATGATGTCTGACATCCAAGACATCTGCTGAGAAACCCCATGCCTCAACTTGTTTCATTTTATCCAAAGATCTAACAGTACATAAGAGAGAAAAAAGTCCTTAACACAACTGGATTTTTCCTATGTAAAATCTTGTGCTACCCACAACTTAAAAAAACTAACATCATCTAATGATCTCATGATGAAAATCCCCTGTATTTCCCCCTGTACAATAAACGTAACGGCGCTGCAAATGAACTCCTCATTTGAGGTTACCTCACTTAGCTCATGAATACCTAGATTGTTTGCCTCGTCGATCTGACATGAACTTAGGTGATTATCATGGGTGTTTTTCCATGTCAAACCGTGGTGTTAACATGAAGCAGAGGTATTGTTCTCCTTGAATGAGCTTTACCATCCTAATAATCCCTCTCCACAGCTAATGTACCAGAATGTACAGCAGCAGGTCACGGAGGGCGAAGCGTGTGATGAGCCCAAGTGCAGCGAAGGCCCCTGTGACCGGTCTTGTGACTATGAGGAAGAGGAGCAGCCTCTGATGAAGACAAACCACTATCAGTTTTGCTGAGAGGACTCACTGTCGGTCAGTCAATCAGAACCATCAACACTCGTCAGGAATCTGGAATCAAGGTGAAGCAGCGAGGCTTGTTCTGCAGCTGGAGAGCTGCTGAGCGTTCGCGTTGCCTTCAAAGCTATTTTTTGCCCGGTGGTGTCTGTTCGCCAGACAGACGAGCAGCTGAGGCAGGCATGTGACTCGCTTCTCTGCAGACCATGACTGGAAATTGCCACGTCTAGCGCCAACCTCTGACATGAAAGGCGGAAACATGTCAACAAATGACATCTGCATCCAAAGAAAGCTGTACTTTAATGTTTTATCCAAAAGCTACACATCCACTCTCCACTCTGTTGTGCATTTAGGGAATCTCTCTTCTGAATATGATAAACCAGAGGCAATCAGTTACTTTATATTCAGAGAATACATGTTTGTTCCTTCTCAAAATGCTCGATCATGCACTATACACATTGCCCGCTAATTGCAGTCCTTTCAAGGTAGTGTTTCCATTCACCTTTCCCAGCAGGTTCATTTCCACATCATTTGTTTTATTGCCTATATGCGTTTAGAGGAAGCAACCCAACAGTCATAAACACTGGATCCTAGACACTGAATTAATGTGAGGTATTCTAATATTGTAATATTGTACGAAGTCATGTTAAGATATATATTTTTACACTTATGTTGGACATTCCCTTATTTAAACCCCTTATTCAAACATATAAACGGCGCAAGAGCTTCTTCTTAGTTTCAACATGTTGAATCGAACACGGGAAAGGCTTTTTATGTGTGAAAGAATGATCATGTTGTTTTCACCCTGCGCTTTGGTCATAGCTGCATTTCCACGATATCTGCCGGTTGATGGTGCATGGAGATTGCTCCCTTTCAAACCAGTTAATTAGCAAACAGCGTTCAGCATGATTTACTTGCAGGGAAAGCAACTGAACTGATGAGCCGGGAAATCTGTGGATCCACGATGGATCAGATGAACAATGTTTTGTAATTGACCGTGTGAAATATGATGATGATGTTTTTCTTGGCACAATTTAAGCTTTTTTTTTTTTTAAATTTCCTACTGAGTTCCACTACTTAAGTTTATGTTGATGTAAGCTTCATATGTAGCAATCAGCCTACACTGCCAGTTGCAACCAAGATTTCAGAATGACACTGAAGCTGTTTTTTTTTTTTTTTTTTTGTTAGAAATACAGACGTGCATGTTCGAACGAGATCAGCCCTTTCAAATGTGTGTGCAGCTGTGAGAGGTCTATATGATAATGTATATATCTCATGATGTATATCAAGAATTTAATCTTTATTTTCTCTTACATGTTTTAGACTAGATAGATAGTGGTATAAGAAAATGTTTTCTTTGATGTTTTGTGTTTTTTTGAGCAAATCAATGCAAGATCTGCAATTCAAATCACTGACAAATTGCAGAAGCTTTAATGAAACTGTACTGTTGAAATTCTAGAGTAAAGTTTTAAACATTTAAAAGCTGCACTTTGTCTTTATTGCACCTTGTATTATAATTGCAGCTGGGAATTTGTTTCTGCCTTCATGTTGTTCTCTTCTCAGTTCCCATTTTCTCTTGGATAATGCCCAATCTGCATTTCCTCTGTTTCATTCCCACAACATTGCACAACTCTAAAGCCTTTGTAGGGAAGTAGGACTCCCACTAGAGAGACTACAGAAACTTAAAATGATCAAAACACTCCCCGCTTTTAGTTTGGATGTTTTTAAGTGAAAAAAAAACAACATTCCTTTTCCAGAGCTACAACAGCTCAACATCTGACACCTCTCAACAGCTCAAAGCATTATTTGCAGTGACTACTCCCACAGTTATACTGACAAACACAGTCTAATAACCTATAACTTTATTGTCACAGGCTGGCTGTTGATTGGTTGATAGGATTTAGGACCACTGATTGAATGCGTCCTTTTATCTCCATTAAGAAGACACTGTAATCCAAAACAAAGCAAAGGCCGCTCAGGCAACAAAGTCCATCACCACATTATAATACAATATGATGTACAGATATACATTTTGTCATTACTTTACAAGAAAAAAAAAAGTTGAAAAGGCAACAAGTGGCAACTGAGAGGTAAGAGTGATAAAAGTAAAGCAGAAATGTCTCTAGTCATAAAAGGGCATTAAATACACAGCCTGTCTCACGTTTCCATTTACATGATGCTTAGAAGTATTTGATTAAAATTGTTTACATTCTTTTAGTGTCATGAAAGCAAAGCTTTACATTTAACGTTCAAGTTCATGTCTCTTTCATTTTCTCTCTCACACTCAATTATCCTGACCACTTCCTCTTTTGACGCTTGACACTGTTGCTGGGCAATAAAACTTCGGTGATACATTCTTTCAGTCATTTGAAATCTGTTATTTCTGACATTCAAGTTCTCCATTTTTGTAGTTTTGAGTTTAGTTTTCACTCACGCTCAGTTACCTCATACACTTATTTAAATGAATCTGAAAAGCGGAACAAACACACAAAATGATGCAAAGATCAGGTTAGAGAGGGCAAATAAGTCGTGAACCTAACCTGAAAAAACTGAAAACAGTGAATCCTACTGACTGTTCCTCATAATGCTTACTATTCATCATCTATGTGTTTTTTTCTCATATTAACAAAATTTGCTATCCCCCCTCAGCTGATTAAAGGCTCTGTTGCAAAGGCTATGGCTCCATATTACCCACTTCCCTCCAGCACCAATAGCTGTTTTCTGCTTTTCGCCTGCTTCACAACAGCTCCTCCAGTCTCTCTGCTCCCTCTGGTGCCGCTTTCCTTCTCACCTCAGGGCACCTCCTCCTCCTCACGCACACTCTCTGTCTGCTGCAGTCTTTTGCAGGCGGCTGTCAGATGTCACGCCATGTCATCCTGCCATCTAGCCTGCTTTTTTCTTCAGGGCAGCACCACTTCATACACTGTTTCCACCCCTCCCTCTTGCTCCTGTCTTTCCGCCCCTCCTCTGTCGTCGTCTTCTCTCTCTGTGTTGATCTGTGCCACTCCCAGCCGGTAGAGGGCATCCCTAATCACAACCTCTCCGGACTGGCAGGCCTTCAGCACCTGATTGATCTGCTGGCTCACAATGTCCCTGCTGGTCAGGAAATCTACCAGCCGGTTGTACAGGTAGTAATATGCGGCATTGTTGAAAACCAAAGGCCGCCGCTGAGCACCGCTCACCGAGGAACTGACCTCCAGTGTCTCTGTGAGCTCATTTTTGGCGCTGTCTGCCTGCTCCTGCTGTTCTGCTCCTCCCTCCTCTTCATCCTTCTCCTTCTCCGGCTCGGCCACCAGGCTGATGTACGGCTCCAGCTCCCTGCAGAGGCCCATGGAGTGGTGCTGCAGGGCGGGAGGCTGCTGGGCCTGGGACGCCCCAGCTGGCTGCACCAGCCAGCAAGACGAGGATTTCGTGATGGGGTGGACATGCTGGTTCTCGGCCACCGAGGACAGGTCGGCGCTGTACGGCTGGTCCTGCAGCTCAGCACACGACACAAACTGAAGAACAGAGAGGAGGCTGTATAAGACAACTGTTCAATCTTTACCAAAGAAATAAGAAAAAAGATGCCATGATTTGTTTTACAGTATAGTCAATTAGCACAAGTTAAATTTATTATTTTATTGATTTGATTTAAGTTACCCACTTCTGGCTCATTAAAGGGGTCAGAGAAACAGCCTTGGTTCCTGCCCCACATCTGGGTTGCTAGTTCTGGGTACTGCGTGTCGGCACACAGCGCCACCTGGCGGGCAGAATCTGTAACGTAGACCGGGGGCCAGTAACGGCAGGACAGCAGCAGGTCGACGTGGTCTCGAGCCGTCTCTCCCCTCACCATGTACTTAGAGCCACAAACCACCTGGACACAGGTAGGAGACGAGGGGAGGAGGTGAGGGGCTCATAGTTATGAAAATATAACAACCTTCAACGGAAAAACAGATGCATTGTGGGAGACGATTTTTGGTTTTGTTCTTTATTATTATTTTTTAAATAAAATTACTTAAATTGACTTTCAGATTCAGAGCTTTAAAGTTGAGTATTTTGTAACTGACCCTTTTCACAGCAGCCATTTTGACCTGAAATAGCAGGGTAAACACAGGGGCCACTCATGACAATAACACCTGTGTCTACCCTGCTATTTCAGGTCAAAATGGCTGCTGTGAAAAAGGTCCAACGAAATAAATGTTTTTCTGGACTAAATTATTGACCATTGAACCAAAAAAAATTGAAAGGTGTAACGTTAAAAATAACATGGATACATGATGAAAAAAAAGAGTATTAAAAGTGCATAAATCATTGATAAATCAAAATAAATAAATCTGATCAATTCATTTATACACGATACATCTTTTTAATAAAACCAGAGTGACTTGATAAAGGCACATCTGTTTCAATCAAACTGAGCATTCACTCTGCTTTCATCAAAACAACGCCACTCTTTATCAGTGTGTTACTATGAAGCGTGGAACTTGGAACTGTGGAAAATTAAATGCTACAAATGCAGTTGATAAATGATGATACAAGAGTGATAAAAGTGTCATCGTTTTGATAAATTTATTCCTAAATCATAGGTTGTTAAATGATAAATGCTCTCACCAGTGAACACGTTGACAGAGAGAGGAGGGATTAGATAAAGATGTTTGATTTGATAAAAGCAGAGCGAACACTGCTTTTGATAAAGACAGCAGTGCTTTGATCCGATCATCCTTGTTTTATTAAAACTATCACCGGGGAATGCACTTATCAAAACAATTATGTTTTAAAAACTTTTTGTTCATCATTTTTCAGCTGAGGTTGTATAAATTAAATATTTTTTCACCCTCACCCTTCATATCAACACACGGATAAAGAGAGTAGTTATTTGATGGAGACACGGCTGATGAAAGCAGAACAAGTGCTCTTTTTGATGAAGACAGCGGTGCTTTTATCAAACCCACTGTGTTTTTCATCAAATGACTCAAGTCCTTATTAAAACATTTTATGATTTAGGAATGCGTTCGACAAATCAATAACACTTTAGTCATTCTTTTTCCATCAATCATCAATTTTATTTTGAGTTTCATCCCTCATAAAAAATATGTTTTCTCAAAACATATTTTTCATATGTTTTGCTCAAAACATATTTTTTATATGTTTTGCTCACAACATATTTTTTTTATATGTTTTGCTCAAAACAGATTTTTTATGAGGGATGAAACTCAAAATAAAATTGATAATTGATGGAAAAAGAATGACTCAAGTCCTTATTAAAACATTTTACGATTTAGGAATGCGTTCAACAAATCAAGAACACTTTAGTCATTCTTTTTCCATCAATTATCAATTTTATTTTGAGTTTCATCCCTCATAAAAAATATGTTCTGAGCAAAACATTTCTGATATATAATGGATGTTATATATGGTTTCAAGGCATTTGGTCACACTGTGTAAATAACATTGATCACTGGACCGGGCCTTTGACAGACCTTGTTATATTGGATTTAACTGGCAGGTGGGCTTCCTGTTTTCTTTGATTTGCTGTCTGACAACTGAGTGACTAGTTAGGGAGCTACTACATTTACCTTGTGAGGGCAGAGCTTGGACAGCTTGCCAGCAGTGAGGTGCTGAGGTGGCTGGGGGGCGGTGGGGAGGCCGGAGTGGACACGCGAGTACAGGGACACCAGAGAGGCCAGCAGCTCATTCTGACATGGAGGGAGAGAGGAGGGCGGGAAACTTTTACTGATACAAACAGCCACACAGACACAAAGACATCTCTCTCTCTCTACACACACACACACACACACACACACACACACACACCTGGGTGGAGTCTGGTGTGGCTGGCTCTCCACAGCAGTGCAGTATAGTTCTCAGCTCCTCCTCGCTGTGCTCTTCGATCCTATCGAGTCTCAGCTGACCTTCGTGGATCAGACGCACCAGGACTGATGGGTCTCCTGAAACACACAAATAATTTGATTTTATGGGTAAACCATTCAATTGAGTCAGAATATGTTTTTCTTATGGCCTACATAAGCTACCTCAATCAGTACAAATGTAATTAAACCGTGCCGTCTTCAGGAATAAATAGTAATGTATTTAGGTGAAGTGCATTAGGGTTAGCTTAAAGCTTTTTTTTCAGTCCCTGCTGTACTAAAAATGTTGATAACATCATTTATTTTTTTGTGACCAAATTTTTACTGTTTTTTTCTCCATTTGCTTTCATTATGGAGTTGACATTACTCCTGTCTTCGAGTATGCTTGTGTTCAATGGTGATGTCACACCAAATCATTAAGCCTGAACCAACCTCACAGCAGAGACACCTCTCTCATCAAATTAAAACTCATCACTCATAGTTTTGAAAGACGACCCTCTGTGTTAAGCCCTGCAGGCTATTTTGACAGGAAATAGATCAAATCCAAAAAGGATCTTGTTGTGACTTTAACAGCCTGGCTACCTGCAGGCTGCTGTGTGTGAGAGAGGATCTTGTCCTTCTCTGTGTTGATCACGGTGGGGCTCCTCATCAGTGGGGGGATGAAGGGAGCAATGATGGAAGCATCCACTCGTGTGATGGGAATGTCCGAGGGGAAAGCTGCCAGCTCGATCGCCTCACTCTCCATGGTCAACCAAAAGTCATCCACGTGCACCTCATCCGGGACTGAAAACTCGGGCCAGGTAAACTGCAGGTGGGAGAGAGATTGAATCAAAATGTGTGTAAGCATGTGGAGATGCTGTAATAATAAGGACTAATGGGTTTCATTTTCACATTGCCATCTCTCACCTCCACATTCTTGAGCTCCAGCACATTGTGTGTGCTGCGCTGAGCAATCTCCAGCTTGGGTGCGATGCCACACACACCACAAATCATGTCATTGTAATCTCGCACTGTCATGCACTCAAAGGCCCAGTAGCCGCTCAGCAGAAGCTCCTGAATCTGGGATGATTCCTCTGGACTCAGAGCGTGGACTGACGGAGGGAGAGACAGAGGGAGTTAGAGAGAGAGATGAAAAGCGGAAATAAACAAACCGCCAAAATCCTAAATCAGAATGCATGTTTACCGGGGTGATTGGGGACATGGTCCAGGATGGTTCTGACAGCGTGAGAGGGGTGATGTCCCAGTTTGATGTTGGCCCGGATCTTAAAGAACAGGTCAACACTCACCAGCAGCCTGTTCCCAATGTTGAACAAACCTGTAGGTACAAATTCAGAGAATCAGCGGCTCTGTTTTTCCTGCTCAGCAATTAGTCCATACTGCAGACGTAATTGCACCATGCTCATAATATGCACTGTTTTTAATGATGCCCTGGTTGAGTATCACTGTTAAAATCAATCAAGCAGGGAACAAAACCTGTCCTGCCAGCAACAAAGTAAGAAAAGGTGCAGCCACCAACTACCTGCTCCCTCTGGGACTAAGCAACAATAAGTCCTCTTTAACATACACTAAATAAATGCTCATTCCAATAATAATAATAATAATAATAATAATGATAATGATAATTACTACTACACACTGCTGGCTTTGTTGATATCAAAATGTAACACCATACTGGAGGAGACTGCACGCCCCAGTAGCCAGCTGCTGAATCAGTGTACATTTTTCTAGTTTCTGGTTTTCTGGTTTCTTTAGTCCTCTATGACATTTTAATAAATATCTTTGCATTGTGGACTGTTGGTTGGGACAAAACAAGACATCTGAGGATGTCACCTTGCACTGTGGGAAATTGTGATCAACATTTTCTAACATTTTATGGACCAAACAACAAATCAATAATTCCAGAAAATAACCGACAGATTAATCGATAATGACAATAATCGTTAGTGGCAGCTCTAGCGCAGAGTTTCCATGTAAGTCGGGTAAACATGGGGAATTCTTTCATTGATATATGATGACACACTCCAAACACTCTTCCTCAGAAAATCAGCCACAAGTAAGTGAGCAAGTAAACGCTGCCAGGCTTGGACAGATTGATAGGGAAAAGCAGATGAGGAATGTAAACGGTGACTTGTTTGCTGCAGTTTACCTGGATGCAGATCAGTGAAGCTGTGCAGGGCCAGACACTGAGTGTTGAGACACACCTTCAGCTGCAGAGAGGCTGTCTGGATCAGGGTCTCTGTGAGCAGCCAGCAGTCCTCTTGTCCTGCAACAGTACTAGGACACACACATACACACACACCTTTAAATAATTTATTCAGGCTATTAGATATATCATAATTTATGTCCACAAGTAAACCACCGCTGTTTCTTTTCCAACAGAACTAAACATCTCTGGCTCCTCCCATCTCCTCACCTCTGACCTCCTTTGAACAGAGGATAGTGACAGAGGCCACAGTGGGTGGCTGCCGACTCGTAGAAGCGCGGCCACCCGGACTGGACCAGCGTCTCCGTCTCCATGCCGTCTTCCTGGTCCTGATCACTGGGCTGAATCAAGACTATCTGGGGGCTGTTGAGCTCCTGGATGAGGGCCAGCGTTTCCTGGAGCTCCGTCTCACTCTCAGGAATCTGCAGGACGCGCCGCAGCAGCTGCAGGGTGGACTGGCGTTGGAGGTCCTTCTGGGCAGGACTCAGAGTCTGGTATGGGTCCAGCAGAGCCCCAGACTGAGGGAAGAGGAGAGGAAATAATGAGAGCGATTTCACCCCGATGAGATGAAAAGATAAATCAGATGAGATTTTAAGAATGTAACTGGGTCACTGCAGCGGCAAAGTATGTGTTGGTGAACGAGGAGGAAGAGGTGACAAAAGATGAAACTAAAAAGGTAATAAGAAATATAAAATACTATAACAATATAAAATTGTCTATTTGAATTGTTGATGGCTAATGACAGATGTGAATTTGTCAAACAAGATGCATATCAATTCATTTTCTCAAAACAAAACTGGAGAGAGCAGCATCATTATATAGTAGCATGTCTTAAGGACAAGGCAATGTACTGATATATCAATCATAGTATGAAGCTAGATATTGTCTAGGATTTTGGACATTGTGAAGGGGTGTGTGTGTGTGTTCAAGAGTAAACAGCAAAATCTTTAGACGGTCCTCACCTTGGTTCCCTTGACGTTCTTGCGGGACAGCTCCCAGCCACATTTTGGGCACTCCGCAGGTTTATGTCTGTTCTTGTACACATAGTCGCAGGACGGGTTCTTACACCGGCCCCTGCCTCGCGCTGTGGACAAACCCAAATCCTGTGAGACAAAAGAACAGAGAAAGAATGACCCAAGGGACATCCAGAGACAAACACACATCTAAAGGAAGTCCAGCAATTGTGCTTGAATGTCATATATTATAGCAAAATCCTAATTTAACATGAAAGAGGCTAAATTGCACAGGTAAGAGCGGTATACTGACAAAGCTGGAAATGCTGTTCTGTTTGAAAGGCATGAACGACAGGATGTTCACGCCTTTATCAATCAGTGAAGTGACATGCTGGCTTCCATCTGCTGGGGCAGGGGTGTCCTGTGGAAGAACGGGACAGGAAGTGAGAAAAACTGGGCAAACTTGCACCAGTATTCCTTCTCTATGAGTGAGTGTTTGTGTGCATTAACCTGCTTGGCTGTGGCTGTTGGGACTGTCTGGCCGAGCTGCTTCAAAGTGCTGGGTTTGAGACCTGAGAAATGCTCACTAGGCACTGTGGTTAGACAACACACAACCACAACAACTGAGAGC
This sequence comes from Myripristis jacobus, assembly GCA_900302555.1. Taxonomy (NCBI): domain Eukaryota; kingdom Metazoa; phylum Chordata; class Actinopteri; order Holocentriformes; family Holocentridae; genus Myripristis; species Myripristis jacobus. The sequence continues at coordinate 6,306 of OMLB01039760.1, read as the reverse complement.
ACAGACCACAGAAAGTAAAAACATTTCACTTCCCCTCAGGTAATCGAGGTATTCTGCGATTACTTCGACAGAGCTTTTGACCAATAAGCAGTCAATGAAAACAATGAAACAATACTATGCAAATAAATATGATAAAACTCCTGAATTCACTACAAGTGACAAGAAACATGTTAAATAAATTGTAATTACAAGAAATATAATGATATACAGTACCCATGGCTGATTTGTTGCTGTTGGTACTCTGAGATTTTCCTTTGTCAGGAGGGACAGTTATGAACTGGAGCAAAGCACGGCCTAGGAGTATAAATAAATAAAGCAAAGGAATAAATGCATGGGGCACAGCATATGTTATTATTGGATCGAACGGCGCTAAGTTGTTTATGTGCTAAACGTTGTGTGTTACCTGTGCTGCAGTAGGCAGGCAGGATGGGTCTTACGGGTCTCTTCTGCATGACGGCACTGCCTCTGTCTTGGACTGTGGTGAATCTAGCATTGCTTTTCAATGGCCTACTGATTTACACAGGGGAGGTATTCATTAATCCAGTGACACAGACCAGTATGTTAGTTAAGTATTGTTGATACTTGCAATAAAACTGAACTAATGCAACAATACAATGGAGTCATTAAAGCCTTATTGAATCCACTTAACATATTTCAACATTAAAATAAAAAGAAACAAAGAAATGATAATGATGAGGAGAATGAAAATGAGTAAAAATTATGCCTACCACTGGAATTCATAACTTTTTTTTTTTCGAATTAAAAGGTGTCAAGTGATCACGCATTAAACAGCAACCAAATTCCACAGTTTCTCACTTTGTTTGTGTCTGTGTCTTGGTGCTGCTGCCCTCTAGTGGCGCTCCTCCTGGAACCGCATGCTGTTTTCTGGAGCACCGCTGAACTTGCCCTTCTTTTTTGCTTCCAGTGTTGTTCGTATGACTGACAGCGGCATTCTTCTCCACAGCAGGAGGCAAAGCAGGTTGACAACTCTCATTAGAGCTGGTTTCAGCTTTTTGCTGAGATTGCTTGGATGCAGTGTCTTTCACTTGGGTCTTCTTTGCCTAACATGAACAGAGCGGTTAAAAAACACGCCAACATGAGCCACTGAAGCCTAAAACGGTTTGAGCTCCTACATATCATAATCAATTCAACAGCCTCAACTGTTTAGGTGCACATATTCTTGTGACTTACAGCAGGCACCCACTTGCCACCCAGATGGCTTCCACATTCAGGGCAAGTCGGAGGTTTGTGGCGGGGG
>OMLB01039753.1:8431-25641 GCA_900302555.1 Myripristis jacobus | reverse complement strand
CTACATCTTGACGGCAAACTGGACATGCATGACTTTCTGGTAACGTTATTAAAACTAGCTGCTGCTACTACTACTTTTACTAACATTACTATGACTAGAACTTGCTGCTACTGCTGTTAAATTATACAACTTCTGCTAAAGTTGCTACTCTTTTTACTATCACTAATTACTTATCACTGCAGTTTTCCTTTCTCCTCTGAGAAAAACTGTTGATATACTGCATATTAACCACCTTACCTGGGGTCCGTTTCACGAAGCAGGTTTAACAAACTCCGAGTCTTACCCCGAACTCTGAGTTGATCTACTCTGAGACAGAAAACTCTGAGTTTTCGGTTCCAGAACAGCTGATTTGAATTAGTTTTATCAACTCAGAGTAGTTTCACCACAGCTATAAAAAGATAGTGTCAATGGAGCCCCGATTTGACGAGTCACCATGGCAATGGGGAAGCGTCGGGCTGCGTTTTTCACCCCAGCTGAATTGGAAATCTTAATGCATTCATACAGCGAGTTTGAACATGTTTTTTAAAAAAAAGTGCAACACCGCTGCAGCGGCAAAGGAGATGGCGTGGGAGAACATTGCTGCTCGGGTCAATACGTAAGTTTAAATGTAGTCCGTTGCAATCACAATAATATTACAGGGGAAAACTGCTTGAATGGTAGCCTATTAATTTATTTCATTTAGGTGCAATCCCACGAGTCTGTTACTGCGGTAACTGACCGAGAGTTACCTCCCTCTGTGAAACAGGCTAGAGTTACCCATCTTTCTCTGCTTTGAGTTACCTCCCTTTGTGAAACGGAAAACTCAGAGTTTCCCTCATTTCAGGCTTAACAGACTCAGAGTTTTCACTAAACCTTCTTTGTGAAATGGACCCCCGATATGAAGTGAGCGCTGCAAACACGGGCGTTTTTGATGATATTTTCGGTCCAATCCTTTCATTTAATCAAGTTCAACCACCGCTGTCTATGTTTTTTTGAGTTGCAGCGGCTGGTATTGGATAAAATTTTAAGTTTGTGTTTTTAGTTTTTCGGTTTTGGCACCCAGAAACACAGCAGGACGACATTCTTCGTACAGTGTGTATGAAGAATGAAGCCTCCAGCTTCCGTTTGTTTTGCCTCCAGCTAGTGTCGTGACGTCACAGTGATGTAGGCCATGAAGGGGTCTATAGGCTACTTACCCAGGGCCTACTTACCCTATAACAACGTTATAGCAATAAAATAAAAATAAAATCATTAAATAAATAAATAAAGTGTTGTTTATTTGTTACCTCAATTAATTTAAGGTAATTTCCACTTCATTTGTGTGCATTTTAGTCATTAACATTAAAAACACTCTTTTTTGGTAGTAAAATAAGAGTAAGAAGTAAAAAACGGAATTCCCAAAAATTAAAAAAGGTGGCAGTAGGTGACAATATGTAAACACACTTTAAGTTTATTCAGGTTCAGGTTCAAGTTCATTTTAAGTCCATTATCACGCTTTACCATCTCAAAGTCATCTCCAGTCACTGAAAAATTATGCCATGTCCACACTAAGCCAGGGAAATCTGAAAACGTCATTTTGCCCCCCCAATCACCTATTATGTATTTTTGTAAACACCCATTACTGCTGCCCCTTTTCCAAACATTTTGTCTCAAAAAATGCCAGGCAATTACTATCATTTAGTGGTTAAAAAGTTTTTTTTTTTTTTTTTTGGTGTTTAGTTACTATTTAAGGTTAGGGTAAGAGATGGAACAGAATGTATCGTGTAATAGTGCTGCAGGCTGCAGAGAGACCCCCTGGGCCAACTACACAACAAGCCATTCAACCCAGGCCCCTGGTTAGACTACCAAAACAAAATTTGTAACCTATATTAATAAACAAACCTGAAAAAAACTTAGCAGGCCCTCCTTCATCAAAAGAACAGAAAAGAAGCATAAATACTGGAATAAACAAAATAACACCCAATGAACTAAGAGGAGTGTTTTGCCCCTTGAGGGTAGAGCTGTAGGCACATTTCAAGTGTTTATCCATACACATGCTGGCTTGGCTATACTCGATTTGATTCTATGTGTCAGCCCAGTGCAGCTGGGATTTGTGTTTCCATTACAAGATGGAAACCTGCTTGAAGGTGTGTCTTTAACAAATGGCAAAGCCCTGCGGGTCGCCTGTGGGTGTGCTTCCTTGCTTTCGCTTCCCTTCTCAGTGCCCTATATAAAGCCCTCTAACATCGCTGCAGCCCAAAGGCTGGTCTGGTGCACTTTGAACCTACTCATGATCCATCTTGTGTATGGGTTGGCACTGGTAATGCTGATGAAAATGCAAATCAGTGCAAACAAAAGTCCCAAGTGTGTGTGTGTGTGTGTGTGTGTGTGTGTGTGTGTGTGTGTGTGTGTGTTTAGATAGATAGATATATATATAGAAATAATGTGATAATGTGTTTCTTATATATTTCTTTACTAAGTACTATATAGTTATCTTACCAGCCAGTTACTTAGGAAAATTTCCACATAGCTGCACAGATTGCAGCCTAAATAGCGGCACATAATTTTAAACAGTAACCTCCACAAAATTGGCTACTTTCCCACGTGTCTCCATCACACTGGAGGAGTATCTACCAATCTGAATGTGTGAGGTGATTTTGAGCCTAGGGTTTATGTCATGCCCACAACTGTGCTGCCATCATGCCTCATTTACCATGGGCAAGCTTTTAAAGTGGGGGAACTGATTCAGGAAAGAGTGAGAACATCTTGCTGCCAGCCTATTAAACTACTGTAATACATCTACCTTCTTCTGTTGTGATTGGAATGGATCACCTAGCAGCATCAGTTTTAATATAAATGCATATCAGCATTTGAAATTGAGCTTTGATGCTTGCTAACAGCCTCATAGCTGGGAAAAATAGGCCACCTGTAAGCATGAAATTAACATGCTTACAAGCAATGCCCTCTTACTCCCATGAAAGCTGATTAACTTGTTATCTATGACAGACAAAATTCAAAAAAGGGAAATGTGCTGTGTATCGAACTGTAAAAGACAGACCAATACACACAAAGATGAACACATACAGATTTACTTGAAAATTGAGCATGCACATGCACGCACACACACACACACACACACACACATTAAAAACAATACCCAGAGTGCAACTGCCACATGCAAAGTGTCCTTGAAGAAAACACTCAACTTTTTTTTAACCTAATTTTCTGTTAACAAAAAATTGTATTAACCTCAGTGATATTTCTGTCTTCTGTCTTTGTCACATTACCTGTCTACCTCCCCAATTTTTTCTGTCCCCGTCCATCTCTTTCTTCTGTGAGCTGAGAAATTCTGCCATTTGTTGACATGGAAACCCAGACACATAGTAAGTGTTGGTATATGTTACATATAATAAGTGTAACATAATTAAATTAGTCAGCCTGTAGGATCAGGAATTTGAAATAAATAAATAAAATCATTTACTCAATATTGCTTATACAGCGAGGTTTTTTTTTTTTTTAGGGAGTAGCTCAGATTTTGAAAACTGTGATATTATTTTACTGCCTTCACTTCCTCCCTAGCAACAGCTAGGACAGTAGTGATGCCACTGCCCTATGTAACAGCTACACACCATCAAATCCAAACTTTGTTTATTTAACAATTTAATGGTGGTTTAAAGTGGTTGTTTTTCAGAATGTTATCTGGGGGGAAGTCCAGCTCAATGGCAGGAGGCTAACAGTTAGCATTTGGAGCATCCAGCCAGTATGCAGCACTCAGTAACAATGAGAGGAAGATAGCACCACTACTGTCCTACAGAACAGCTAGGGGGGAAGTGAAATAATATCACATTTTTAGAGATGGGTGAACTATCCCATTAAAGCCCCTGGAAAAAGGCCTGTGGAGAATATTTACAAAATGCCATTCTTAAAATAATTTTGATAGATTAATATAATGTCAAAAGATCATCACAAAGGTAATTTGTTAACGCCTTACATTAGCGCTACAGAAATACACAAATGGGGCCCAAGAGTCTGAGTCCATCACTTATTTCATAGTACCGTCACTTATTTCATACAGTTTCCATATTACTGTATGATATAGATGACAATATGTAAACACACTTTAAGTTTATTCAGGTTCAAGTTCATTTTAAGTCCATTATCATGGTTTACCATCTCAAAGTCATCTCCAGTCACTGAAAAATTATGCCATGTCTACACTAAGCCAGGGAAATCTGAAAACGTAATTTTGCCCCTCCATCCACACTACACTGCAATAGCATTTTTCACACTGTTTTTCAAAAGCCCGACTTCCACACAGAAATGGCCAAAAAATGCACAAAGTCCCCTATTGCTCATGCGTGCACTTAACCTTGCACTTTCACTTTACAACATGGAAGCATTCACTGGGCAATATGATCATCGTACATCATCATGTTCAGACAGCTCCAGTTTCCCCATCCACATCAAAATGCCAGGTTGGCAATTTAGATTTACACACTTTGGAGACAATTTTTGAAAAGCTCCATTTTGGTAGATGGAAGAAACCAGCTTAATGTGGATGGAAGTCTAAAATGAAGAAAAAAAAGATGCATTTTACCTGGCTTAGTAGAAACATAGCTTTATTAATCAACTAATCTTCCTAAGGTAAAGCACAAAGCACAATAGGACAGTAACACATAAAACAAATACATTCCATCCAGTTTTTTTTTCCTTTTTATGCAAGTGAACATGACTGAAAGGCTGTGTTTGTCTGAATAAATACACCGCTTTATGTGTATGTATGATGTTTGTGAAAAGTAAAAGTACAGCACAGAATAACCTCTGCTCTACTGTCAACTATGACTATCTGTAATGCACTGAAACATGCCTACCTGAGGTCAGGCCTTGGATGTCCTTGCCTTTTTTCAGCATGTTGGAAACATTTCTTGCTGTTCTTGTAATGTGAAGGCCGTCACAGACAGCAAGTTAAGCTGAAGCAGAGTGGGCAACTTTCATTTCAGCTCCCATGTTAAAGTCATTTTTTCCCATGTCCACTGTAGATAGACACAAGAAGCCCAGAACCAGAATGTAGACTGTGCATGCATCCCTCTCAGGTCATCCATGACTAACTGAGTGAGTGATTCTCAACAGCATTTAACTGAACAATGGTGCAATAAACGGTCAAACCCTTGACATGAAAAATTGTTATTTAAGCCTATAAACAACATTTGTGTAATCCACGGCATGATGACGCGGGGATCAGAAAATAATAATTTTCTGTCCATTGAACACCATGCAATTTTTTCACTCCGAAAGGTCCCATGGGGGTCCACCGGAAGGGGCGGGACTTCACCACTCTATTGGCGCACTTCCCGTTGAGCATTTACCGGAAATGATGATCGCCACAGCTTCTTCTTCTTCTTCTCCTCCTCCTCTCTAATTCCGAACGGAGATTTACCGCCAACTACCGTCGCCCACGAAAATAGCTCTATTGATTACTGATTTTGATTGATTCTGAAATTTATCATTTGATATTGAAGAATGTTTCATCGGCCGCAGCACCAGGGGGTAGGGGGTGCTGCGGCTGACAGTCGGCATCAGGCGAGCCGACTGCGGCACCGGCCGCTTACCTGTCAGATCAGGCATACCTGACCGCCTGATGCCGACCGGTGCTGCGGCCGGCCTGCCTGGTGCCGGCCGGTGCCGCGGCCGGCTTTGGTTTTCAGTGGTAAAGTTATGCAGAAGTAGGCGTGTACACATCATATCTTCAAAATAAAAGCATCACCACTGCTTCAAAGGTATTACAATTTTATTTTTGTAAACAACCGGAAGTTACTGTACTTTGCACAGTCGCTAGCTTGAGAGTTATCTGAAAACGTCGAAGCAATTTTCAAAACAGATATTATTTGGACAAACTGACCACATATTTGGAATCTATGTGGTTACTTTCTCGCCTGAAAAAAATTTAAAACTTAATAAAGTGACATATATAGTCGTAAAACGAAAAGTCAAGTCATCTTTTTTAGGTAGCTACTTCCGGTCAGTGGTGCCATTCGGGTGAGAAGTGTCCATCATTCCACACTCAGCTTTTTGACCATTTTGAGTGTACATCCGGGTATTTGTAGTGCACTTCATTTTGTTAGTATTTTCAGTGTGAACGCACTTATGCACTCAAAATACTAAGTGTAAGTGCAGAAGTGCGCAATTTGAGACACACCAACAGTCTTAACACACACACACCACTTACACACATACATTAGCTGAACACACAAAGTACATTATTATTTTTATTTTATTTTGGCTGTATGCAGTCAGAGAGCACACACACACACACCATAATCAAGATTATGTTTAACTTTGTGTGGAAATAAAAAAAAACAAAAAAACAACAAAAAAGAAACAAAAGAATCATTGTTTGATCAAAAAAAATTAGAAAATTAAAAATTAAAAAAAGACAGCTATTTTGAGTATGAAAACGCTTGTACATTGCATTTTACTTGGTATTTCATAATTGCCTACTGCATGTGTTGTATTCATTGATGCACTTAAGAATATTCATGTTCTGTGTTTATAAAAACTTGTTCTGTAAATAGTTCGTTTACTATTGTGATCAAAAACATTGATCTGAAGCTCAATTCTGAGGCTGTTCTGTAAATAGTTTTCTAATAGACAATAAATATAGCAACTTCTGATCAACCCATACCAATTTCAGGCTTAAAACAACATACCACATTTCCGGCTTAAAACAACATACCACATTTCCGGTCAAACCTTCCGGTTTAGGCCCCACCCGCTCCGAGTACAGATACAGATACAGATAATGTAGATGGTTGAACAGATGCAGATACAGATACAGATAGTGGTGTACTCGCTCATCCCTAGTAATTATGAAAACAAATAAGGTTAGGGCCTGATCCCACTTTTGTCATGGAAACTTTGCCACTTCCAACTTTCTTTGTTATTCTGATTGCCATAATTCTGATAAGTACGTATGTGCACCACCCTAAAGTTGTCATCATGTACTTTCCATCTGCACACATGCATGTTCAAACAAAAACTGCAGCCCCTTGATGCATTGATAAATTGATCATCCATCTTGTTTTGAATATGGAGTCCAGGTATGGCTTGTGATTAAGATAAGAAGATAGAAGTTAGACAGTCTCTCACAGTACCAAACATACTGTATCTTCCAAAGCATGTTGCATTTTGTTAATGGCCAGTTTTGGGTTAGCTGGGCAATGAATTTATCTTAGTGAAAACATTTCTGTGATTCTCGTAATGTAATGTGTATGAGCTCGCTTGTTCAGTCTTGTTATGTGCAAACCCGCATTGCTGCCTCATCCTAAATAGTAAGCACTGTTTTGATGCAAGATGGGATTCAGTAGCTTGGCAAGTGGGACATGTGCTGCAACACTTGGTCATGTAATGTGTTCTGGCCTGACTGAACAACCCAAGACTTCTCTAGCTGCTCTGTTGTGTAGCAAATGCAGTTGACAACGGCACTATTGTTAAACACTGGAAAATGCAGAGCATATATACCAAAGCAACAACTGTCCCCGTTCTTTGCTTCTTTAGAAGATTCATTTCTATAGAGATTATTTTTACTTAAACCCATCAGGAAGAGACACGATTTCTTCCTAAAAGATTGCAGTCAGCACTGTTTCCATTTGACCACTGAGGTGCTATTGCTGTTACAGAACAATGTGGCTGATATCCATAGCAGGTGTGCTTCCCTCCTGATCAGTGTATTGATCGGTGGGAAAGGTTGGGTGTGCGGGATTGATGTGTTCTGACATTTGCACCAACTGTGAAGCTTTGGTTGATAGGCAGACAGCAACTGGCAGGATCTTTTTACTGTAACACCCATTCTTCTGCTCTACACTCATGCAGATGCAGTTTGCTATTCAGAAACATGGATTTTTTTTCAAACTCTTTTCCATATGATATGTTCTCAGTGATATCAAAAGTCAGCATCCAAGGCTTCGTCCACATCAGGAACCTTTTTATCACACCATGTTAAAGGAATGATTTTGCATGCTTAGGCTAATGTCTAGATACTTCACATTTCTGCTAGTCTTTTCCCAAAGCAAGCAATCATATTTGAACTGGTATCATTTTTCCTACCTCTTTTCCAGCTGTTTCCATTGATTCCACTGCAATATGAAAATTAACTTCCAGAGACTTAAAACTTTCTTCACACCAGTTTTCCATCATCGTGATAAAACCAACTTAATTAATTTTCCCAAAAGCAGCAGGCTGTTGTGGTTTGATGATTTGAAATTGGTAAAGTTCGGGAAACTGAGACGTCGCCAAAATTATTTTTCCCCCATTTCCTTGTTGTGACGGGCTGCTGGATGCCTCCCTTCTATTGGATGTGCCAAGGTGTTGTCGCAGAGCACAGAGCAGAAGTTCAAACTGGTTGAACACAAACATGCCCCTTGTGCATCGCTCAGCTTTGCATTTCATGAATCAGCTTTCATGTTGTGCAACGCAGACAGTGAATGGGTTCAGCGGTAGAGGGATGGAGTTTTTGTGTCCTACCTGAAAGCCACTTTACTAACACAGCAATTAAGGTGTCACTATTAACTAGAAAAGATATAAATAAGATTATTACCTCTGCCAACAGAGTTTGATAGGGGTGATGTTTTCATCCCATTCCATTAATCTCTTTATCTCCTTTTTATCTCATGGGACAAGTAAGAACTGATTCACTTTTCACACCGATTGGCCAAAGGAGGGTGTGTTGGTGGACGTGATGAATTTTTGGTGAATATCCAACATGTGAAAGTAGCATACCCCACAGCACATGGGGTCTGCCCTACACCCTTTCACCTGTGTTTAAGACTTTCCCCTCATGCTGTAGATGTCTTGGCACTGGCTGTGTCTCTAGTCTTTCCTTGTAATTCTGTGTTTCCGTATCCCACTTGTGTTCTCCTCTTCCCCTGGTTGTCTCTCTATGTCTGTATGTGTGGCATGAGCATGGCTTAGTCTCTCCCCAGCCTGCCTTCAATCAAAACATCATCCAAATAGTGTAAGAATCCCGGCACTCCCTCCGCTCAACACCAGATTGTTCAGCCTGCTACAGTGATAGAGACTCTCTTGGCTGGAATCACTAGAATTTTCTCCTGTAACAGAACAGTCTGCATCTGCTGGATCCATAGTGGCCAGACTGCTCCTCCTCAGTCCACTATGCTCTCCCCTCCACCGGCAGCTCCAGCTTCACTTCCCTGAGACCCATACATTCCAATTCCAGAATGCAATGCCGGAGATCTGGGTTCATGTTGCTGTTTGCTCCTTCAGTGTTCCCTCATATTTAGTCAGCAGCCAGCCTCCTACTCCATAGGTAAATCCCATATAGCATCAGTTATTCAATTGTCAATGGGCAGTGCCACTCAGTGGGCTACGGCAGTATATGAAACTCATTCATCTGTACATAATTCTTATGATAGTTTTGTCACAGAAATGAAGAACGTGTTTGACCACCTCATTTGGAAAAAGAAGCCACACTGTAAACCCTAATAAGTTCACAGAACTCAATTTTTTTTTTGTAACAGATTACACAAAAATATTTTAGTGATGGTTTTAAATGTTTTAAGCTTACATAAGTTAAAAATTACATTTACAGTTGCCTTAAATTATCTTAATATTATCTTACAAAAATTAATATTATACAACTTATAATTTAGAGAAGTACACTCACAATTTTCAATATTTCTCAGCACATAGTATATGGGATTTACACTCAACATTTTTAAAATTTCTCAGCTCATAGTCTGGGTGACATGCACTCAAAATTCATTCTAAACTCAGATACTGATGCCAGCCCACTACACAGTTATAATCAGCTAATGTCAGAAAACATGAAAGCGACACCACTGTTACAATTCAGTTCTTTTATTCAACAAAATGTGCCTTTTAAAAGGCACAAACAAAAGGTGCTTAATCAAAATTGTGCTTGTCATAAATTAAAACAAAAGGAAATGACGCAAGAAAAACATCACTTGTTTTAAAAGTACATTAAGTGTTAATAGTTCCATAGTCTTGATAGTGGTCATTGCTACAGAGGGTAGATACAGTAGGGGAGAGTGGGGCAAGTAGTGCCAGTTTTTACTTAAAGTACCTTTAAAGCGAGGGGATTACAGTAATGCCTCCAACTAAAATATGAACATATACTTTAGGATGTTGTGCATCTCTGGGAACAATCACTTTGGGTCTTATATAAACTGTTTGAGAAATATAGCTTTTGAAAAAAAAGTGGTTTTGTGGCACAACTTGCCCCCGGTGCGGGGTAAATTGTGCCATTGATAATTGAAGTAAAACAGATCATTTTAATCTCACAAATGATAATGCTATATGAAAGCAAAACAAATTCAATACAAAATTATTTATTTAACATTTATTTATTATTTTAACAAGATCACAGGCCACTTTTTTATATCAAGGCCTAGCGCCACATGAACACAATAAAAGAACAAAATAAAAATGCCAAAATGAACACCCGCAAATCATCTGAATCTGAATAGTTTTAGGGATCAAAGGTAAGAAGACAATGTACAATAACAATAAAAAAACAATAAAGTAATATATAGTATATAATCACAAGTTGTGCCACTGGCACAACTTACCCCAGGCCCTTTGGTACAAATTACCCCAAGCCCACCATTTTGAAAAAAAAAAAAAATGCATCCCCCAGCTGTTTTGAGCTAACATCATGCTAACTGTATAGACTCATGGTGTAGCTTACTAAAGTACTAAAACCTGTGTGAACTGTTTTCAAAGTTTTCTGTAATTGTTCAAACACAGCAATCAAAAAACCTTGATCATAGAAATTTTACTTTGGAGGGCAAAAAAATGTTTTTTGAACTGAAATGTACTTTCCTCTCACGCCATGTGTCTCCCTTCTTTGCAGGATGAGTGAAATGGATGCCTCTTCAAAAATATGTGGTCACATGACCAACTTCTTCTATGGTTTTCTAGATAACAGGGGTGGCACTACTTGCCCCTTGGCACAAATTACCCCACTCTCCCCTATGCCTTTATATTTCTCGTTGTAGCTCTGTATCCCTCTCAAGGGCGCAAATCTGACTCCACCTCTTGGGGAGTCCTCAAGGCAGGCAGCCTGCCTGCCACAGTACCCAGAGCTCTGGTGACCCTCGATGGGGTCGGAGGTTCCCAAATACTGGCCTCTTATCCCCTTCGCGTTGAAGGGAAAAACAACATTAAGATCACAAGGAAGCAGTATGTAGATCAGGATGAATCAAGTTGATAATGGTACAGATCAGCCTGAGTAAGTGATGGTGATGATGAAGGCAGGACAGCCTAATGGTCAGCAGGAGAAAGGACAGGAACTAACCCAGGGGGGGTTAAGATTTACAAGTTTTATTTGTACAACACAGTACAGGCATTTGCACATCTTTCTGCCCTTAATTTCCTGTGATTTTACAGTTCTATCTAGTAAAGCTTCTGTTTAGTCATTTCCAGTCTTTTACATGTGTATGAGGCACAAATATGGTCAAGATTTTAAAATAAATATGCACAGATCACTGACAGAAAGGAAAATGCAAGAAGCAGCGAGTATGATCAGCAGGTTTCTTTAAGAGACTTTAAGAGACAAACTCTCTCGAAGAGCAGTCTCTAATGGGGAAAGGTAGGGTGCCACCAAAGACCAGGCATCCTACTTTTCAAAATAAGAGGTCAGGCTTCACCAAAATTTGGGTTAATGGTTTAGTTACTCTTTAATAGTGTACATTGTAAAGGTACATTAATGCAAAAATAGAACATAGAAACTGAAAATAGAAACACAAAACTATAGCACTGGTCCTAGTTCCATCTACAGTGGCAGGTCATGCAGTTTTAATATCATCCAAGAATGAGCTACAAATTTACAAATTAAAATGACTTCTTCAAGGAGAAAGTCTGCACCCAATATAGAACCAGAGCCAAGTCCATCCATTTTATCAGTCTCAGAGTTTGGCTGCAACAGAGAGAGTGTCCCATCCCCTCTTATGGACACACTGTGGATTCACCCTGTTTACCCAAATCAAATTTCGGTCTTTTGGTATAGACTTTTCCTCTGTCATCTCTTTTTGGTTAAAAGCATCACAGCCTGGCTGAGTTGGTAAACATGAGTATGTGCAGCTTGTGTGCATGTGTGCAGTTCACTGACATCACATCGCAGCATTTCTACAATAGATATTGAAGTTCAAAGTTCTCAAACATCCACATCTCACTACTACTACTATTACCAGTGTGCAGTGTTGCCTGGGGCACCTTTAACTCGCCAATTTGTGTGTTTATTGATTGGCCTTAGATTTGCGTGGGTTTATACTGAGTCCGGCTCATTCAAACTCGGTTCCAAACCCGCGAATCACACAAAGCTGCAGTATTTCCCCAACTTTAAGTTACTGTATTGCTAGTTCAAAACCTGTCTGTTAGAAAGCGTCCAGTTGCAGAGCCTCTGATATTGCAGCTCTTTGGAGAAACCGCTCATCCAAACAACTTCACACTCGAAATTGCACTTTCTTGGGCCCTCAGCGATACACCCGCCAAGTGTGAAGATGATCTGATGTCCAGATAATCAGAACATGCAGACAGACAGAGATTCCTTCCATTTTAGTTAGATGACACATGACCTTGTTGACTCCCTGGTGTAACTGCTGTTTTATTGTTTTGTCTGCTTTGGGAAATTATCAACATTCAGTATTTCAAGAACAAAAATGACCCTGTGCTTTGAAAAGAAAATAATGATAACAGAAGAAATAAACTGTTTTACTGTAAGTGCTTTACTGTAATTTGTATATTCATTATAATGCACAATTTATTTTATTTATAGGGACCTGAGTGAAAACGTCATCCAGGCCATCCCAAGAAGGGCTTTCAGAGGAGCCACGGACCTCAAGAACCTGTGAGTGAAAACACACACATGGACACACACACACACACACACACACACACACACTCTAACACATTCATAAGAAAGGATGAGACTCACTTCAATCACAAATCACTGACACATGCAGCGTTTGGTCACTTTGTGCATTTTGAGAAAGTCCCATTTCTTTCTTTTTCTTATTTTTGCTTTTATATTTTTCCACTGGCAGGCAGTTGGATAAGAACCGCATCAGCTGTATTGAGGAGGGGGCGTTTCGAGCACTACGATCTCTGGAAGTACTGTGAGTATTTTGAAAAAGTTTCAAATCAAATATCTGAGATTCAGGTATGTTTACTGCTTAGCCACAGAATTGGAAGTATCTCTTTGAGGATTAGCAGAGTTAAACTCCATTTCTGTGTTTTTATGGTATGTTATGGACTTGTTATGGAATTGTTTCGTGTTGCCGGTCACAAGAAATTACTCTTTTTTTCATTTTTTTTTCTTTTTCCTCTCCTTGCTTCTCTTTTCTACTCTTATCTCCTTGCTACCCCCTTTCTCTGTCTCTCTCTCTCTCTCCCAGCACACTGAACAATAACAACATCACCAGTATTCCAGTTTCCAGTTTCAACCACATGCCCAAGCTCCGCACCTTGTGAGTCTGTTGTCTCCTTTCACTGCATTACCCAGAATGCCGCAGTGTTTAGTCTGACAGTAGAACCACACTGAGACATAAACAGAACGTCAGCACAGCCAGGCGCTAACACTATTTATTTATTATTTTCTCATTTTGTCATTTTGTCCGTGTTCCACACCAAACCAACCTTCCTTCATTCATTTTTCCATCCTCTCTCCCTCTCCCCTCACCAACCTCCCTCATTCCCTCCGTCTCATCCTCTCCTCCGTCCCTCCTCTGTCCTCCCAGTCGTCTACACTCAAACTCCCTGCGCTGTGACTGCCACCTGGCCTGGTTGTCTCCCTGGCTGAGGCAGAGGCCGGCGTTGGGCCTCTACACCCAGTGCAGCTCCCCTCCCACCCTGAGGGGCCTCAACCTCGCTGAGCTGCACAAAAGTGACTTTGCCTGCTCAGGTACGAAAGCCCCACGGGGTTTAAGACGCTGTTCCAGGTCAGAGTCTGGCTGGGGTTTTGGAAGCAAGCCTGGAAATTCCTGGAAATCCCCTGAAAGATGCTATGCGTAGGATCAGAATAATTATATATATATATATAATTACTGCAAACAAGCGGCATCATTGCAGAGACGATTGACCTCTTGACTGCGTTTTCCACTGTGCCACTGTTGGATTTGTCAGGAAATTTTCTGGATTGGTTTATGGTACAAAACAGGAAGAGGGTGCTGTTCGAAGACTTATGGAGTTTCTGGCATCGATAGGTTGGGAAAGGAGTGAAAAGGATTAATGCCAAAGACAAAACTTTGGCCCATAGAAGCAAAGGTCCCCTTTCCAACAGGAAGCAGTGGGATTTATGGGAAATGTGGTTTTACTTGTGATCAAAGTCTACCAATGTTTTCTCATTTGTTTACCATCATTATACCAAGATATCATATGTAAATCGACAATTAAATGACATGGACCTATGATTCTTGTCTGAGATTTTAGTCTAAATGCAGATTTTATATCATAAATTTTAAAATTTTCTGTTCAGAAGTCAGTAAACGTTCATACAAACATTACTGGTTGTACTAACTTTATGAAAACAAAGTGAAACATATCTGATCTTCTGTGGTACCTCCTAGATCCCTCTGAAAGAACTCTGGGAGTCCATAAAAAGTAACTAAACTCCAAACCCAAATCTCTGTGAAGTCTAATGATGAAATGTGAGGAGTCTAGTCTTTGGTGGCAGGTGATGTCACCACCTGTTGGGCTCTTTAGTGGTGACATCACCTGCCAGGGAAGGTAAACATGCTAACTGGCTATCTCAGTGGCGCTTTCCTCGTTTGTTTCCAGGCCACGGCGGCAGTGCGTTCGTTCAGCCGTGCAGCCTGGCGTCGGGCTCCTGTCCCCCGATGTGCTCCTGCAGCAACAACATCGTGGACTGTCGAGGGCGGGGCCTCACCGCTATCCCCGCCCATCTGCCCGAGGCCATGACTGAGATGTGAGTACGCTGGAGGAAACAGCTTGCACTTTTATAATTACATTATATCTGATAGCCTTATGCAGAACAACTTTGTATGAATCTGACGGTAGAATGAGCATCAGTTCCTGGATCAGGACTGAAACACAAGGCAGCAGCAAAATAGTGGAAGTAGCAAATTACTTTCATCACTGAAATGACCCCTTTTTGTGTACTTGTACCCTTTTCTGTATTTTTTTAAGTCAATGATTTTTAGTATTGTAGAAGCATTGAACTTCACTACATTTTGAGTCCCATCCTTTACAAAATACAAAATTTGTGGCGAAGATCATTCCCATTCACAGTGAATAGAGTCACAGAGAGGCGAGCAGAAGGTCATCATCACTGATCAGTCTGCCACCTAATGATGTGCCTATCAGGACTTAAAGGAATAATTCCAGTGTTTTTGACAAAATACCCTTTTTCCAACTTACCCAAAGGGGGACCAGATGTTGGACACCATTTTCTCCTCTGTACATCCAGTGGTTCAATTCCTATGGGTGGCATTTCGTTTTTAGCTTAGCATAAAGACTAGAAATCCACTGTATAAATAAGACAGCTTCAGATTTGCTGTAACATTTGTTTTTTCACTTTGACGGAGCCAGGCTAATGTCTCCCATAGACTTAAAGTCTTTATGCTAAGCTAACAGGAAATGCTACCCATAGGAGCTGAACCACAGGATGTCCAGAGGAGAAAATGATATTGAACATCATGTCTCAGTCTGGGTAAGTTGGAAAAAAGGATATTTGGGCAAAAACGTTGTAATATCCCTTTTTAGGCCTGATAGACTCGTCACTGGGCTGCAGGCTGATCAATGATGATGAATAGTGATTAGAGTGAGAGTGAGTTTATGTGACTGAACTTAATGTGGTAGCTCTGCAAACAAAACCATGGAATTTTTTTTTTTTTTTTTGACTCTGGTTTGCCTCCTTTTAGGAATGTTTGTCTCCAACAGCGACACAGGCACACACACACACACACACACACACACATATACACAGGCAATTCAATAAATATTGAAACAGTTTGGAATCTGTATTGAAAGTCTATATTTTGTACCACTTTATACCCTAAGGAGGAATGTGGCTTCACCGCCTCAGACGGATGCTGTGATATTTATAGCCTGTACAGCTGATTGATCAAATTCACCCACCAAGTGTGCTGGTGCTTCCACAGCATTACCCGGTCACAGTTCAATTTCACCCCCACTGGGCGGGTTGGTGGGTGTTAAATTCACACTGTGCATGTTAGGGATGTAACAATATACAGCAGTCGGCTATCAGCTGCCAATATCAGCTTTAAGTAGCAATATCCACATTAGTCAAATATTAATTTTACTGACAAATGTAAAATTAGCAACAGGGTAAAACTATTGAAAATAGAACCTGTTTTCAAATTGCTTGTATTATAATTCTTACATAAATGCATATCTGCCTTTACAAATTGGAAAATAAAGGTATTTATGTAAAAAAAAAAAAAACAACATATCTGCTTCTCTACTAAAAATTTTATACATCAAAAAAGTAAAAAACTATAAGCACATCATGCAGACACAGAAGTGCTCACAACTGCAGGAGCCGATATAAATCTAAACAATAAGCCACAAAACTGTGGAAATACAACCGCAGGCTCTACATAAATATGTGAGGATCTTTAATGAGCAACACATTTAGCTTCTCGTGTAAATCGCCTGACGAAGCGATGAGCGGAACACGTTGCTCATTAAAGATCCTCAGTTTCCACAGTTTAATGGTTTATTTATTTATTTTTTTTTACGTTTACATATGTAAATGTGCTCGGCATCCCAGTGAACTGTCACATCATCGCTGCGCTCCCATCTCCTCCTGCTGTTTGTCTCGTGTGTTGGCGTGAAAAATGCTGTAGGTGCATAGTTTTTTTTTTGGAGGTGCAACAGCTTTTATTTTTATTTCTCTGGCTTAGCGATACATTTTGGTTCCCAGTAGCAATTCTGTGATCAATAAAATGTACTGGGTTCCCTGTTGTGTGCTAACACGGGCCACAGTGCCATTAAACAGAGCAGGCAGGCAGAACTCCATTAGTGTCCTCGGGTATATGAACACTATAGAGAGTCAGTGACCTACATGTATAAAATCTGTGTGTGTGTGTGCGTGCGTGCGCGTGTTCATTTTAGGAACTCTATTGATCCCCAAAGGAGAGCTCTGACTTTGTGCGTGTGTGTGTGTGTGTGTGTGTGTGTGTGTGTGTGTGTGTATACTGTGTATCTCCTGCATGTCCATGTGTGTTTATGTGTGT
>OMLB01039743.1:11710-26584 GCA_900302555.1 Myripristis jacobus | reverse complement strand
CTTGCCATCCCTCTCTCTCTCCCTCTGTGTGACAGCAGCTGCTCACCCATGTTGTCACAGGGTGTTGAATGGAAAGACCGCTCATCTTTTTGCATCAACCAATGAGTTCAAACAGCTCAACCTTGGCTTATTAATGGCAGCTAGTACAGTCCCCACTCTCTCTCTCTCTCTCTCTCTCTCTCTCTCTCTAACTACAGTTTTAATGGCCTCGTGTCTAAATGGAACGGTGTTCTTTGTCTGTCACGTTTGTTTTGCTAATGAGAGATGAATGGATGTCTCTCAGGAGATTATGATAATGCATTCGTGGTCAGGGAGGGAAGCCTGTTTGTGGGAGGCGGGGGCACGGTGTGCATGTGGGCAAACTGTCACGCGTGCTGCCATGCTGGAGGTGGAGGTAATAAAGAAGCTGCAGTCATTTTGGATATTGATTGAAGGCATTGTGTTCAGCGAGACACAGTCGCTTGTCGGCTACTCCCAAGGGAGATGGCAAGACCTGCCCATTTGTTCGTGTTGCACATGTCTGTGACACTGGCCTGATAAAATCAATGAGCTGAAATCCTAAAGCTTTGGACTGACTACGTCTCTTTGTCTCCGTTCTGTTTTGTTAACTTTATACTTTGAGGCTTCCATGAGAAAAGTGCATTTCCAGTGGAGTATATCCATGTTGGAAATAACACCCGAAACTCATGATTCAGTATCTCACAAATATCCAAATCTTAACATTTTGCCAACCAAGGACTTCAGTGAGTCAGGCTAAGTGTATTCCTTTTCCAGTCGTGGATATTTTGCTGTCCTCCCATTTTACCTGGAAGGACATGAATATCTTACCTCCATTTTTGCTTAAATATAATCTGTGAAGGATTTTTACAAAAATTTCATTACCAGAGCAACTGTGATAAAAAAAACAACAACTGTGCGATCTTGTGAGATATACTTAATCTTGAGAGTGCATTATTCCCACATTATTCTCCACTCTTTTGACTCTTAGCGATCAGAAAGTGGCATTTTAGATGCCAAAATCCTGAGATATCCCCTTTTTATAGCTCTAATCAACAGTATAGCTACTTTCACAGCAAAATATGGGAAAATCCTGATTGCAGCTTTTTTTTATTAATGGCACAACTATATGATTATGATATACGGTGCTTGGCAGACACTTAGAAGTGCCTTATAGCATCGTAAATTCATATTGGTAACTCCAGCTGGAAGGATATATCTAGCTGAGACAGTGCCATATTTTACCTGCAGAACCATAGATTAATATGTGATGTGATCATGTCTGATGTCTGTGTTGCAGGTTTGAATCCCCTGAGGAGAAGGCAGGGCATTAGAGGAGCAGAGGGCAGAGATTTAATCCTCACAGGTAAGACAAATATCACTTTCTCTAAATCTGTTGTCAGGCTGTTGTTGACCCAGTCTTTGCTGTTGGTTGCAGCGTTTGTGAACCAGGAATTTACGCTTATTAAACTGAAGCACGGATTATAAATAGCTGTGGACAAAAGGGACAGCTAAATAATTGAAATGTTCATTGTAACTGCAATCCCACAGGCCCTTTCTTGTGTTTTTTATCCAATTTTTGCAAGCCACAGCTGTACATCAAATCAGAGAGGTTAATAAGCACCGATGAAAAGCGATGGAATGTCCTGTCTGGCTGCTGGCAGTGACTGATTAATGTCCTTTTTGGTCTTGACTGTGTCCTGTACATGGGACAGCCCCCTGGCCACTGCAGTGTGTACAGTCACCAGGTAGTAAATCAGCTGACCCAGAGTCTGTAGCTTGGTGCTTGTTGCTGCCTCACACCAGCTTGTGTATAGCTGAATGTATTCGAACATAGAGACGATGAAACAAAAAAACGTATTAATTGATGCAGAAAATTATTTCATGAGGGAAATGGGATTTTCCAGGGTTGGAGGTCAACTGTTCTCATGCCTCACTGGTAAAGAGGAGTCCTTGCAATGGGCCCGTGGTAGGCTGGATTTAATGAAGTTAACAAGACCATGTTTCTATAGGCTGGCGTCACGACACGAGGCATCAGGTTGGTCTCCTGGTTTTGAGAGGCCGTCCTTTAAATGGAAGAGCTCAGGTTCAGTCTCTAGTTCAACCAAAATGTGTCCAGTAATAGCCTTGTGTTTGGTGGGAGTGCCCTTGAGCAAGATCTTGTGCACCTACATGGGGATTCGAGTTTCATTTAATGAAATACAAACATGCTAGGTCAAGAATAAGTGGTACTTTTAATGCATTGATTATCTAACTGAACACCTAATTGAAATAGTCTGCTCAATATTATTTACAGGGAGTAGTACAGAAATCACATTTCTTAGTTTTTTTTGTTTTTTTGTTTTTTGTTTTTTTTTTAATCAAAAATGTACATTATTTTATTTTACTGAAATTTATTTATAGCACAATATGTTTGCAAGCCAAGAAGACAATACAGTTGCCCGGGAGAGGGGTTTCAGGATGAGTGGAAAAATAGGAGCCACAGGGCCTGGCATCACCTGCTGCTCACCTGCTGCTGAACGCACTCATATGGACATACACACCGCACACATCACACACACCACACACAAACAGACAACAGGACAGAGACAGTGAAGGGTTGAAATGCGACACAGTCGGTTTAAATTTGTAGCGGATATATTTTCATGCATTTCTAGAAAAAAAAAAAGAATTTCATTACTGAGTAGTTTGAGAAAATGATTGCTTGCTCTGTACTCAGAATTGTTAGTGAAAGAGGCACAGGGACAGGGAGAGGTGGAGAAAATCAGTGTCGCACCTGAATGCATTGTGAAATATAGACACATGGTGCAGAAAATTGTGAAGGAGAAATATGCAAACAGGAATATTGTAATAATGTTTTTTTTACTCTCCGTACTTTTACTAATCCTATAGACTAGTGTTATGTATTCTCTAACAAATAGGAAGGTTTCCATTGTGCAAACACACTGCTGTATGAATTCTTGACTTACTATAGATACAGTGGCTAAGGATGCTGCACTACACTGTAGAAGTATATCGAAGTCTGTATAGTATCTTACTCTTGTAAGTTGTATTCACACAAGTGAACTGTTGCACTAACTTGCTTTCTAACATGGGAAATAACTATGTTAACACCCTAACCCGGGGGGGAAAAAAATCAAAGCCAAATCTTGTTATCTCGGGCAAATTATTCCACACAGGGGCTAGAAATGACATTCCCAGATGTTTTCTGCTACCTTATTGAATCACCAGGTCAGTGTCTCTTTTTATACCTCAATAATCGAGGTTAGTCCCTTGGCGTTTCTCCAAGACTTCATTAGGCAGTCTAGACCTAGTTTGATGTCAGCAGAGGTAGAGGTTTAATTTATAATGCACTTTGGACAGTAATTATAGTAGCTTTATATGCTCAAAGGTGTGCTTTGCTGTGTACACCTGCCAGGTTTAGCCTTTAGGATAGCTGCTGGAAGGAGAAAAAAAAAAAAAAAAACCTTTTACTGCTTATTCTCTAGCCGTACTTGCTGTGCACTCCACAATGCAGCAACTCTTTGGTGTGCTTCCTTTGGGGATTTTTACCAAGTTAATGAGGAAATGATTATAACGTAGGAAACAAAACACACACTGAGAAAAATGGTCTCCTTCCACTGATGTTTAAGGGGAGAGCACGCTTGTTTGACATGAAAATGCTCCAACACTTGCTGAGTGTATCTGTATTACACGATATCACCACACATTGTTTTGCCATCGAAAAATGAAGCAGTTCTGTCTGCTGCTTGTATGTACCCTTACACAGTGGGCAAGTAAAATACACACACACACATTCGAGGGCCTTACCAGCACACTTGGCACACCTGAACTGAATCGCAAAACACAGTGGAAACACATATTTCCAAGCCATACTGTGCCAGAGTGTATGCAGCCTGGTGCATATGCCTAGTGGAAAACCAATAACACATTTTTGTCAGTGGGGAGCCATAGCTTCAGTAACTAGAGCAGGCGAGCCCGCTGCAGCACAGTGTTACATAACACACCACTACAACGTTACCATCACCCATTACTAGCACTATTAACCTGAATCCTCCTGTGACAGCACTCTGCCATACTGTAGATCCACAATCCAATAATGAATGATTATCACAAGGTTTTATATTGCTGGCACAATATTGCAGAAAAGGAGTTTCAGCTGTCAGAAGTTACTGATGATGGATCTCCTCTCCTCTCCTCTTCTCTCCTCTCCTCTCCTCTGCTGTCTGCCAGTGCCCCTCCCTCTCCCTCTGCCAGGTCTTGCCCCCCTACCGCTTCCTCTCTCCGCCTCTCAACCTCTCTCTATGAGTAATCCTGATGAACAGATGGGTGGAGGGAGTAAAGATGGGCATGCCAGCTTGTTGCACGGCCATAACGCCATCAATCAGCCACCCCGCCCCCACCCACAACCCCGACACGCCCTTCTCTCTCCTGTCAACATCGTAACCTGGCCTTCATCTCCTCCTCATTCTCCCCTTTCTCCTCTGTCCTCATTACATCCGGCTTTCTTGTGGAACAGCCGAATAGGTTGCTATACTTTCATCGTATATTTTTTTCCTTACGCTGTATCTCTTAGCTGTGTGCAAAACAGGCCCTGAACAAGACAGGGACAGCCTTTATAGGAAGAATACAGCGGAGAGGCATCTCACGTGCATGACCCTCAGTCATAAAGGTATAACGGGTTCGCCCTGAAGGTCATGCAGATGCACACAAGCACACACAAAGTAACTCATGTCACAGTGAAGCCCACAGTCATGCTCCGAGGCCACGTGCATGTATCTGCTCATCAATACCTTTTACCTAGCAATGGCAGCCAGGAATACCAATGAGCCTGGACTGTTTTACAAGCCAGGGTGGATTCATGCGGCCCCTGTTCCCTGCTGGACTGTCCCAAACATTGTATTAGAACGTGAATGACTATTGATTTTAGTGCTCCACCCACCCCAATATTCATTTATCCAGAGAAGGCTGACAGAGCATGCTTTCTCTTTTCGAGCAACACCCTGATGCCCAATACAGCTGTCCTCCCCCCGGGCTGGAAAGTAACTAAGTACATTTATTCATCACAATGGCTACTTTTACCATTTATAACACTGTTTTGGCAGCTAAGAGGTGCAGTGGCATATTTAGTGATTCCCGTGTTTCCTCAGGACAAATTTATCATAGGCCTTCAGATGTTTACACATGAAAACAGTGACTATTGTTACAGGTTGTAAATAACTTGGCTATTGAATTCTGTCACTATGTAAGAAGGATATTGTTTTCATATTGTACACGGTTTCAAATTATCGCAGTGTATTCAGATGTGCTATGACTTGTCGGTTTTCTTTTTTTGTGTAAATCTGAGCACGCTGACCTTTAAATGAATAATTCAGGGAGTGGACTGCTTACCTGATGTTAACAAAGTGACACGCCCCCCTCATTTCCAAACAAACACACCCACCCACACACACACACACACACACACATACTGTAAATGCACACCTTATGTATAGCCGTCCCTCATTCTTTCTGTCTCTCTGGCCCTTTATTTTTTACTGTTTGCAATTTCGCATTCAAACACACACATACATACACATGCACACACACACACACACATACACACACACACACACACTCTCTATGGATCCAGCCTGCGTGGCCCTCTGCACTGGCTGAGCTCATGGCTTGTGATGAGATGACCTTAGACAGGCGAGACATGCATACACTCATCCCCCCCCACAGATGCACAAAGACACACAGGCACATGCGAGCAAACAAGCGGGCATGCATACACACACACACACACACACACACGGGCACAGACCCAACACCCCATCAAGCCCTCGGCAGCCAACAAACAGGTCCATACGCCTGGCAAAATGGGTGCAATTGGCCAAATATCACAGCACTATAATTGGATGTCAGATGAAGCGAATTTTAATGGCAGTTATCAGTAATGGATTTTGATGTGCTGCACATGAATAAATCCAGTGCTTTGTATTGAGACATTTATCATTTTCAAGACAATTACAGTCTATTCTTGTCCTCCTGAAGGCGTTCATACCAAACTATGAGATAATTTAGGGGGAAAAATGTCATTTAATTAACATTGCTGAGTATTTTAAAATTCAGATGAAAGCAATTTTCTTGTTCTCTCAAATATCATTTTTTTATTGTATTGGGATAAAAATCAGGTATGTGGGTGTGACACTGGTTCAGGTGTCATGCCCCTCCTGTTTTCTCACCCTTTGTGCCGTATTATCTGACTGTGCCTGGAGCAAGGCTCTCAGACTCAACAGAGAGTGCAAGGTGCTTTGCATGAATAGGAAGAAAATGAAAATGATAATAAGATACTCAAAATCTCTCTGTCAGGGTCAGGCTATCCATGTCAGGATAGAGTGAGGGTGCTGAGAAACACATGGACTCAATACACACAATAAACGAATAAACAGATAAATAAATAAATAAAATTAGTTGAAGTAAAAGGATGTGTCCTTGAGTAAGACATTCAGCCTTTACTGTACACTCTCATTCACCGTTCATCACTATGAAAAAGAGATGTGTGATGCTTTAAGGGAGCATTTCCTTATTAGTTCGCTGAGAACACACTTCCAAAACAACATCCATACCATATCACCTGAATTTCAAAACTATTGATATTAGTAATTATTCGCCCTGATGTTTCATGAGCCTTTGACAAAGCAAAATGATGTAAAATGGATTTTCAAATCAGCATTGCATGTGTCAGAAACTTTTTTTCATTTCCTTAGCTCTGTAGTCATGTCTGGTATAGTCACTGCAGCCTTTTGAGATATACAAATTGCATTCTCATAGCTTAGTATTGATGATTGCGAGCTGTTGAAACCGGTCAAATTGTGGACACATCTTTGATCGCCTGAGGTGTCAACCTTGTGCCCCAGAACACCCCTGCAGCTTCAGCGCGATTCCAGTCCGGTGGTAAACAACACAGGAGCACAAAAGCTCCCCATGGGGCGGTTGGGGAGGTGTGGAGGGCGGGAGGCACGGCTGGGCTGACGTATGCTGACCATCAGCACTTCATAAAGCCTCAGAGACAAGCAGGCACTGGGGGATTCTGCGGATGGTGCTAGAATAACTGACCCCAGTCGCGAAAAGGCTGGCCTCGCGTGTGTCTGTGCGTGTGCGTCCATGTGAGAGTGAGTGAACAAGGCTGAGGTAGTTTGTTTTGATGAGGTGGCTGTGTGTGATCCGGTTTGGGGGATATGGGAGACAAAGAGGCTGTGAGATCTACCCCAGAAGGCCTTTCACTGGAGAGAAGTGGTGTTGATATAGGGAAATCTTCCCTTAAGCTAGTTGAGGGTCAACTTCCGCATAAGTGCTCAAAATGAAGTCAGCAGGATAGCATTTAAATGATGGCATGCTCCATTACGAGGCAGCATTAGCTAAAGGTTGGAGCCCGTGACTGAAAGGATTCTGATTCAAATCCTGACAAGGCAAGTCTTGTCAAAGCACTTTCCCACGAGCAGCATTTAGTGAATCTGAATCAAACACTGGAGCTTTTAAGTCTTTGGCACTGTTTATCTTGGCAGGTGTGAACATAGCAATTTCACTCTTGTGCAGACCAAACCAAGTGGTTCAAGACCACTTGGATCTGGTCTCGGGCCAGTAAACACGTTGCCCCACACCAACGCCGCATCCCACCTCCAGAAAGTCAGCAGAGCTAATACCTGTGGTCCAGGGTCTGTATGAAAAAGCACAGCCAGAAGTGGGTGTGGACATGTGTCAGCTAACTTGTTGGCAGCTACTTTGACCTCCCACAAAGCCCCCTTTGGAGAAACTGCAAAAAACTGGGCACAGTAAGTGTGAGAAGTTAATTTGTTGTTCCGTGGCACAGGACAAACCTTGTGTCAACCTTGTCTGTTGTGATGTTTACACTAATCCGTTGGGAAGCTGCATCACTATTTATGGTATCACCCACTGCCACGCCCCTTTCTAACTGAATGACGGAAAGGTTCTTCAGGTCTTCTGTGGCCCATGACGAGCCTGCTCTAAGTTTTGTGATGACGTGTGAATCCACAAAGAAGTTATGTGCATTTTTGTGATATGCCATGCCCACTGCCACGCATCCTTGTGGCCAAACGGCATGAAAACATAGCTACTTCTTTCTTCCTCTCATCATCAACCTCCCCCACCACACTTGATGGAAATATGAGCATCTGTTTAGGCCAAATAGAAAATCAACCAAAAGCATCAATAAAAGCACGCAGTATAAGAGATCAGAAATACAAGTATGCCATTACCTCATTCTCATCAGAGCACCTATTGTATTTTCACAGTGCAGTCTGCAGTACTTTGCATGTGCATATCTTAGTATCTAAGATTTGTTTCCCAGAAAATCCAACTTGTATAACACCTTACCTAGCTTTGCTTTAGCTTGAGAATGAATGCTCTATTCCCAACCTTGATAAAATGTCTCTCCTTACCTCCCAGGGTAAAGAAAGTGCAACATTATCTTCCTATTGTTCATGGCACAAATGTGCTTTAGTAAATAATACTTGCAAAAAGATAAAAAGGTGTGTGAATAGTGCCCCTGTATCAACACGAATTAGAGAGGCAAGGCTACCTCTTGTTTTCCTTTTAGATCAAATGCCCGGCCGAGGCTTTGGCCCCGAGATGTAGGGCCATTTTCTCACCTTACAATGGCCTTTGTTCATGGTGAATTTGTCAGGGAGAGGGAGAGAGAGGGGGAGACAGAAAGAGGGAGAGACAGAGGAATAACAATGTTTATTTATAGACAACTGGCTAAGAGAGGAAAAGAGATACTGGAAATATTTTTTTTTGGACACTGACACTTTGCAAACTACATTTTTTTGGGTAAATTGTTCTCCTACTAAGACTGCTCTTGTAAAACTGCTAGATCCATACAAGAGAGAAACAGAGAACAGGACACAGTTGCACTCAGGATCAGCCTCCTGGTCAGGAGTTTACATAGAGGTGGGTTATGTTTAGTGTCTCTTTGTGTCTGTCCTGGTGTTCAGAAATGAGATTCACATCTCTATAGTGAAGGAATCCTCAGTGTGGAGCATTACCTTGGATACCAGACAGAGACTGAAAGTGGCTTTTCTCTGCTCCGCTCCTGACCCTGGCTCCTTGATGTGTCTTAATTTAGGAGAAGAGCCGTGAGGCAAACCTATGTATTCATTTGAAGAATTCATTTCCGAAATGCTGTATATCATATATCTTTGGAGGAAGTCACTACCCGCGGTTCATCCTGGAGTATGTCAAAAATACAGCTTTTGTTCATGTAGGCCTGCTATCTAACAGTTTTCTAAAGCATCACTGTTTTAAAGGGACAGTGTCTCATTAAAGACTGAAATTCTTCATATATTCAAAGCCTCATACAAACAGATTCCTCTGACACAACAGAACTGGAGAATTCGTTTTTCAGGCGCTGCAGCACAATGGAGGTAGAGTTCTCACCTCGAGCATTTGGCGCGCAGGGAAGCATTCATTGTCTGGGTGGTGGTGTGTGTGTGTGTGTGTGTGTGTGTGTGTGTGTGTGTAGCTTCGTTAGTGTGTCTACATAGTTTCTGTGTGTGTGTCTGTGTCTCTGGCTTCCTGTCTCCATCTTGTTCAAAGCAGGATTTTTTATTCAGTTTTAGTTGCACATGATTTCCAATATTTATCTCTGATTTAGTTTAGTTTTAGTTTGTTTTTGGTGAGAATTTGCGAGTATTATTTTATTTTTTCATGTTAATTTAGGTTTTACTTGGTTACTAGTTCTAGTTTTAATGTATGGAACTTTTGAAATATATAATTTAGGTTTTTGTGACTGTTTGCAATAGATACATTGTGAATTTTGCAAATCTAATTACAGTAATTTTTCAGCTTTTGTTTAGTAAAAGTAATAGGTTTACTTTTGTCTCTGAGATGAAAAATGAATTCTTGTTCATTTTTACATAATAAGTCTTATTTTAGTAGGTTTTGCATGTATTTGCTGGCAAAATTCACAGATACAATTCTGTTTTTTTCAGCCTCAAGTGTCATTTTTATTTTCATTTTGTTGTAGTCCATTGTCTGTTTTTTAATACCAAGGTTGCCTCTGAGTTGTGGTTTCTGTTAATAACCTCAGTTTGGGGCCTCATTCTGATGCTAATGATCAACCCACTGCATGCTGTCTTCATAGCTGGGCAGTCAAACATGCACGCACACACACATACACATGCATACACACACACTCACACATACACACGCGCACACACACAGTGGGCACGCGGTGGTATTCAAAGCCCAAATTCTGGTTTTCTCAAATGTCAGCAGAGATGTGCCAGTTACGGTGGCTTCACATTTAGGCTACGGCCTCTTCCTGTTACTTACACGACTGTGTTTTTGTGGGAACTCCCCACTCTAGTGACCTGGTTATCAGATCCACTCAACTTGTAAGGAAGACCATTGTGGTTTCGTCTAGTCACTGCAGAGGCATATGCAGAAAGCCTATCTCAGATCACAAAATATATTGTGATATTTCATTTAATTTAATGAATGAATTCTTTTAGCCCACTGCCTCGTGGTCACTAGAGCAATTATGTCTCGACCAAACTGGATTTCTTTCCTCAGTTCTTTGTTTGGGTTTCTCATTTCTTTTCCCAGACTTGCAAGATTTCCTTACAGATATCTTGTGGAAAAAGAATTTAGTAGTGTATATCTTTGGAGTTCATATTAATACTGGCCATGTGCTATCTGACATAGACACATTTGTCATGTAAGGCATTATACAATTTAATTAATGAGCTAATTATTATAACTGGCTGGTTAATATATCATGGTCATTATGGTGGGGCATTAGGCAGCGCAAGTGGTTCTTGTTAGAGTTGTAGACACAATATAATCTCTCGTGTCATTGTAAAGGATAATCTTCAGACTGTTCAGAGCATGCATGTGGCTCTGGGATCTGGTCTGTGCGCTGGCATGCAGCTGAGAAACCAGTCCAGTCCAGTCGAATGCAGTCAGGCGCAGTCTATTGTTTTAGAAATATCTTTGTCACCGTGATTCGAGATGACTGCGGATGACTGTGTTTTCATCCCCTCCTGTCCTTCCCCTTCCTCGCCCCCCTCGCCTTCTTTCTATCTGTGTAGCCAGGCTGTCATCCCTCACTGTCTCTCGGTGTGACTGAAGGCTGTGGAGTGACCAACTTAGCGCTTTGCTGCAGGGTTATCAGACTGAGAGGCAGACGGACTGCTGGGTTTGTGTAAGCAGGCTTTGACGGTGAATTTTGTTGTTGTTGAGCAATGTTTGCTGCAGTTTTAAGAGTGATGCCTGGCACAGGACAGATGGCTGTTAATGGACATGGGATTAAACCTTGGACCTTTTGGTAATGGGATGATCTCTCTAACAATTTGGCTGACCTAATTGCTAGATAGCGAGAAAGCAGAGAGGGTCCAAGAGAAGGGTCACCATATAGAAAATGTTAAAACTGCCAACCATTTATTTAACCCACATGTGGGTTAGAAAGATGCTTGTTCAGATGCAGTGGACAGATGTTCCTGCTGCCAGGGAGAGCAAAAACTCAGAGGGTGAATGGAGTGCATCATAAAGCTTTAGAACAGCTTGCAGGTTATCAAACTGGTGTAAGCTAGCCAACCCAATGGAGCAGAGAGGACACAGTTGAAAGTAATAAAAGATAAGACAAAGTTAGCCCGTCCTGAAATGTAGGATGTAGGTACATGACATCATCGTAGGAAGAGCAGAGCACTGTCCCGACATCTGCTGAGATAATGCCAGCTTTAAAGATTAGTTTCACTTTGAGCAATATGTGGCTCAGTGGAACAATTAATCCAACAATAAATAAATAAATCAAAATTTCTAGCTTATCCCTAGTAAAGTCCATCTATCCAGATACTTTCAATGTGATTTGGCAGGGTTTCCAGTCCGATGTACCTCAGCAGACCAGAACCTGAAAATACCTCAGGGGCAAAGATTTTCACTGAGGGCTATTTCCTGCCAAAGAACGCTGATAATCTGTATCTGTCCACCTCCAATAAGTACGAATTCAGGTTGAACAGATACAGTTTCCCAGCAGGAAATAGTTCTCAACAAAACTTTGCACCTACTGGGGGCTGTAGATTACAGTATGTTGGGTGTCTGTGTCATTGTTTTTGGTTAGAGCTGCTGCTGTTCAATTTTTCACATATAAATTTTAACAGTTTGAACTCCACAATCAAATTCCCTAATATATCGGGGTGAAGGGAGACTGGAAACCTCACCAAATCACACAGAATCTATCTGGATGGATTCATAATGCACCAGTGATAAAGTGGGAAAATATCATTTTTGTATTTTGGGTAAACTTTCCTTAAACTGTGAGTGCTCCAAAATGGAAAAATTACATAGTTGGAGCTGCTATAACCAAAATATTGAAAAGAACTGAAGTTTGTCCAATGTGATTATGGCTCACTGCACTGTTTGTGGGTTTAGAGATATACTGTAAGAATAAGATGTAAATGGTATCCTGCATTTGGATGTAAATCTACAGCCATTTAGTTTCATCATCTGATGAACCAGTATTGAACAGTAATGATTCAAGTTACTGATGGCCAATACCATTTGAATGGGTCAGTGTGTCAATGCAGTGGATTTATTCTGCGTTTTAGTTGGTCTGTGACCTCACCACTGTATAACTATTATTACACCTGCTAATATAATGGAAGTGGTTTATGGTGCTTAGGGTTCCCATGTGGGACTTTAAAGTGCTGATTCATCAATCAGTGAAGGCGTCTCATCTGTCATCGCACGGCTCACGCTCTTTTGAGCCACGGACATGACAAGAGGCACAAATGAATGGGAGGACTGTGCGAGGATTGGAGGGTTTTTATAGACTTTGAGTTCAAAGATGTAGGTTGGCCCGGTGGATAGAGAGACTAGAAAAAAAAACAGTTTCAATCCCCACAGCTGCCAGTGCGATCCATCAAAGAGTCCTTCAGAAAGATAAACTGCACTCCTTCCCGCTTACTCATGCACTCTACAGTCGATGAGTGTCAGCTAAATGCTTAACTGAAAAAAGAGAAAAAATACTAATAAGATTTTGATGATTTTGCCTGGTGCGATATTCTGACATGACCTAGTTTTCTGTGTTGGTAGGCCTCCCAAAAACCAGGCTCTTTCCCTCAGGAGACTCACATCATATTAAAAAAAGGTCATGCAACGAAATTCTCTATTTCAAGCTCTCTTACTTATCCTCTGTAAGCTTGTGTCCGAGACCATGCATCGCCCTGTGGCTGGTGTATGCCCACAGCTGTGTGTGTGTGTGTGTGTGTGTATTTTAGTAAATCAGCATGATCATAGTGATGATTAAGGAGGGATCAAAGCAGAAAACAGAGAGAGAGGGGAGAGCGATGCAAAAAATCGTCTTCATAACATCTTGTTTCTCTTCAAATAAGTAGAAAAGAAAATCTGCCAGCGGGATGAGATTGTTTCCAATGCAGTTTCACTTGCTTCAGGAATTTTGGTATAAATATGTTGAATTAAAGAAAATCAGCCCCTTAGCATCAAGAAAAAATGACACTTGATTCAAGGAAATAGTGGAAACAAGTTGATTAGTACTGGAAGCAATTGGGATTATCTCGTCCTGCTGGCAGATTTTAAAAGATATGTTAAGAATAAGACTGAATATAAGCCACTTGATAAGAAGGAGAGTTTTGCAGTGTAAAATAAGGAAAGGCAGGAGAGGGAAGGGAAGACAGAAACAGTGAAAGAAGGAAAGAGGCAGTGATGAAGATGGAAAGACGGAGCTGGAGGAAGATACTTTGACCTCTGCACTTTGACCCCGGAGTCAGAGAGGAGAGGCCTGAGGAGGAGGAGAGATGACCTGCCCACTAGCTGATGTCATCTCACTCACCACCCCCGAGTCTTCTGCATCATCATCATCATCATCATCATCATCAACTTTGTATGCAGCCTGGGAGAAAAGGAGCAATGGTGCACAGATTTTTTTTTTTTTTTACCTGCATTTTTTCCTCCTTCTTCTTGTCGTTTTTCTCATTTTGCATTCCCTTTTTTTCTCTTTTTAAGACACTGTTCTTTTATTTAGATATTTTTTTGGATTATCTTTGTATTTGTATCTGTGAACTAAGATGAGCTGCAACAGAAACATCTTGCACATCACTGCTCTTTACAGTCTTGTGGCATAGGCACACTGTATTATTGAATAACAGCGCCACATTATCACTTTGACATAATGTCGCAGGCAGGTGTGAAAGAGTGCGTTTGTCCTGTTTGTAGTTAAAAACTCGATCAGATGGTGGAAAGACATGATGGATGTGCGAACCAAAGGCAAAAGTTCATTTGCAACATGAATGTCCAGGGAATTTATGCCAGTTAGCACTCGATGACATTCTCCTGAAATATAGAGCCGTTGACATTTGCACACAGTAGCTAATTTTGCGCGTAAGTGTGCGTGTCTGTGTGCGTGCGTGTGTATGTGTGTGTGTGTGTGTTGTCATCTGTGCTGATTTGGTACCCCCAGGCAGTTAATCCCCTGCCTCTCTGGAGATGTGGCCCGGGCCAGACAGTCAGACCGACACAGGCCAGCATCAGATGACAAATGAAGAGTCATATTCCAACATATCAGTTTGGTGAAAAATATTACCTCAATTTCATCATTTAGCTTTATCTTTTAAATATAGAGCCTCCAGTCTGTGTTAAGCCTTATTATTTTGTCAACCAAGGATTTAAGTTACGGATTATCCTTAAATGAGAACAAATTCGTTGTAATTTTTTGCTCTCTATCCTTTGACAATAGTGCATGTCAGCTGTCTTACTAGGTTGATATGTAATTTTCACAACACACTTTTCTCTCCAGTCTATACAGTTTCCCCATTCCTTCCCAGTTTCTCTCACATGTTTTCTTTTTTTAGCCAT
>OMLB01039734.1:2706-15366 GCA_900302555.1 Myripristis jacobus | reverse complement strand
CTTTAAAATGAATCAATTAATTAATCATCATTTATCATCATTATCTCCATTTTCAGTTGTTTTTGATTATCTAAAGGTCACTGGACTCACAGCAAGGATTTAAATAAGGAGTAATAACAGTTCTCTATAGCTAACAGTAGGTGGCGATAAAGCTCCGGACGGCTGTAATGCACCATTAAAGTAGTAGAAGAAGACGCTGTCGCCTGGCCTCACCTCCTGGTAGCAGCACGATGGAGGAGTGCGGTGCTACAAACATCACTCTGAGGGAGTTTGGCTGCGAACAGAGTTTATTATCCCGACCTGACGGTTCCTCATCCTTCATTCAAGGTAACCAAACATGAAACTCCTACCTGAGCCTGTCGTTTCCGACGAAAGGAACCGGTATAACCTGACCCGGTGTGTGTCTTGCTGAAAATGGACACCCTACAGAAACTCTCTTGCTAATAGTGTCGAATTACACAGCGAATACACTTCATTAAAACAGACCAAAGACAGACTGAAACAGTGGTTTAATAAAGATTTCACGCTATCTCACATTTTAGTTCATTTTTTATACCGAATAAATTTAACGGATCTGGTCCCATGAGTCCGTACAGGCATCGTTTTCCAGTCAGGGCAATGAGACTCAGTTAGCTCTGTTTGGTCAATAAATAAATGAATAAAAATGATAGTTGTAATAATAGAATACAGCGTTAATTTTATTTATTAATGTACAGCGTTCTGGCTATAAAGAAGTCACTTTTCTGCTCGGCGTCCATTTTCGCCACAGCAGTTGTCGACGTTAGCTATGATTAGCTAGCTGTTATTGCTCTGAACAGCCCCCTTGCCAGCATGTGGTATTATGGTGTTATTGATCTGTTATTGATAATGCACAGGGCTATAATGTTAGTTGGTTCCTTGTAAGTCAAAGCCTCAGCAGTTCACTGTCCAGCAGCTCCGAGTTGACTTTCTTCTCGGTGGCATCAGAGTTGAGGGTTTTAGTTTTCCTGTTTGCTCATTTTCTCAAACATTGCCAGTCTACGGGTTCTGTTCAGTCTGTGGGTTCGTGGTCTTGACATGCACCTGACAGGTTTTATCCTTCCTTTGCCTCGTCCTTAAAGTGGTGTGCCCTTCCATTTCAAAGTACAGTCTGCCTTGAAGAGCTTTTGAACTAATGCTGGAATCGTACAAAATGCACCTAAAGTGGCCATATACGTCATATTAACGGGCCTCCCTGATTAATAGCTGAAACTATACATCAAGAGTTATGCTTTCCTCCTTGGGTTTACCCCCAAAAGTTTAGGTAGAGAAACCATGGGTCTTGTTTTGGCTTGGCAAAACTTTGTGGACCTAGGAAATCCTTTATTTACTAAAATACCTGTCCTCATTAGCACCCCCCTAACACACAATCATTATTTTCATAATGACGGATTTAACACTGATGGCAAGTTGCACCATGGCTTTCAGTGAAGAGAACCCAGGGCTGGGTGAGCTATCTAGAGGGTGATATATTATATTTTGGATAATGCCATATTGGGATATGTCAGAAGTGTTGTCTTTCCCAGGTTGTAAAGGCTGGATTACAGTCACATCATGATACAGTTTTCTGAACTCATCAGACTGCTGTGGCTCTTCTCTTATTTGCCTCTACCTGTGCTTGGTCATCATATCCATACTGCTAATTACTGTTTATCAAAAATCTCTTGTGTAAATATTTTGCAAAAGCAACATATTTTAATTTCCTTGTGTGTTGTGTCATTTACCCAAAGTGCACTGTGTCATACACGTGGTGCTGACTGGTGAGCAACTACAGGTAAAGTTTTACCTGTAGTGAGCTGATTTGATGTGGAGCAAGAATGATTTGTTCGATACACTATGAAGTGTGAGTTTGTCTTGTACTCAGACTATTTAAAACAAACAAAAACACATTGAGGATATTCATCAGCTCATCAGCTCAGTGTGTTGTTAGATGGCTCTCACACAGTAGATGTGTTTGCACTTTGCAGGGTGTGTTGTGTGCTGAGCGGTGTGTTTTTACAGCCGTGCTGTATGCATTTGTGCACGACGAGGCGTCTGTTTGTTCAGTCTTAAATGATTCAGCTCCTTCCCTTTTTGTCCACCTAGACTTTTGTCCTGTTCCTGCCTCTGTTCTGTATGTTTTATAGTTTTTTTTCAAGATGTTCACGACTAAACTTAATTTCCTTACAGATCAGTAAATTAGATTCAGTTCTGTCATAAACCTCTTGTGTTCCTCTGCAGGAGACACCAGCGTGCTGGCTGGAGTGTATGGACCAGCGGAGGTAAAAGTCAGCAAGGAGATCTACGACCGGGCAACACTGGAGGTGGTGATACAGCCCAAAGTGGGACTGTCAAGTAAGAGAGGATTGTTTCTAATCACGCTGCTGTGGTCAGTTTAGTTTGTCGGGAGTCCTGCATAGTTTCTTCTGTAAATCACGCCGAGTTGGCTGTAAAGCAGCTTCTCTTGTACAGCCGATAAGTTTATTTTCCTTTTGTAATAAAGCTCTTTACGTTATAGCTGCTATTTTAATCATCATTTCATCATTCCTCATGTAGATGTACATGTGTAAGAGTAAGTAAACCTGTTACAGAAGTACTAATGCATCAGGAAACACAATCCCTTCATTTTAACTATTACTAAAATTATATAATATACACCTAAAAATGTCTGTTTATGTAATTTTAATGTAAGTAAATAAATGGTTGTGCTCTTATTTTATACTTCTTGTATAATATTGTTCCTCCATGAATCCCTGAAATGCAACTTAAAAAATGAAAACATGAATTTACACCTTTTAGAAGAGCATTTCATTTTCAGTACACTATTTAGGTATTTTAAGAAATATCATTTATGCTATACTAAGGAATATCAAGAAAGCCTTGATTGATTGAAATGATGGCTGTGGAGCATACCATGCAAAAGCTGCCTTACCAGTACCCACCACAAGGGGGAGTAAGAGTTTAGCCATTTTCTCTCCAGTTTGAACCAAGCATGCATCTCGCCTTCTTCATTTATTAATTTGTTTTTTTTCCTTTCAGGTGTAAGAGAGCGGTTGCAAGAGCAGAGTGTGCGGGAAACATGCGAGGCGGCTCTGCTCGCTTCGCTTCATCCTCGCTCCTCCCTCACCCTCGTTCTTCAGCTGCTGCACGATGACGGCTCGGTATCCTTCCGGTGAAGCTCACCCTCTGAGCTGTTTCTGTGTCAGGCCTGATTCCCCTCGTGCTGTGAAGTTGTTGTACGATGTTGACACGGTCACATCTGCCGCCTGTCAGTCTGTCTTCCTTATCAGTGACGCAGCTGTTGTCTTGCTACCTGAACGCCGCCTGCATGGCTCTGATGGACGCAGGGCTCCCTATGAGCTGCCTGTTCTGCGGGGTGACCTGCGCCGTCAACACGGAGGGTCAAATCATCACCGACCCCAGCGCCGCTCAGGAAAAGGTAAACCTGAGGCGAGGGTATTGTGTCTCAAAATCAAATGGCAGATCTACCCTAAAACACTTGGACACTGTTAAAAAAAAATAGCTACTGGGGATGTAGCTTGTGTTTTTGGGTTCATGCTCCTGTTTGGTGGTGTGTTATTTTTACTTCCTGGAGATAACTGGCCAAACACAGAGAGCGACTCACGCTGAGATGTTTCCAGCAGAGCCACAGGGCTGTTTCATTGCAGTAAATACACCTGTCCACCTGTACGGTCCACCTGTACAATCTAATGCAGTTCAATTCAGCAGCTCTGCCATAAATTCTACCTCTTTAAGATACTTTATAATGTTCAGTGTGTGTTGACATTGTGCAGAATGTGTCACTTTAGTTCTGTGTTTATTACTGAGGTTGTAGTTTGCAGAGGTCTGCTACTGGACTGCATTACACTGAGAGGGTTTCTGATTTTTTTGTCCTCTCTATTTATGTACAATGAGGGGGACAGAATAGTGGAAACAGCTGTCAGTAAAGTGCAGTCCAGTCCAACAGCAGCACTAACTATGAGCTCAATGCCAAACATAGAAGTAAATGAACACCTCTGTTACCGTGACAACAAGACAAGCTGAGCATTATAGATATCATAAAAGTAAACTTTATGGCGTAACATTTGTGTTGGATTGTATTAGATTGTGCCGGTGGAGCTGATAAAGTGCCGCTGAGTGTGTATCATTTATACAGAACAACTTCAGCAGCGTTTTCTGGGCGTTGTTAAAAGGCATTCCAGGTGGGGCTGGGTGATGTATCTATTAATTCATTTTTAATTTTTTAAATCAAATAATAAATAATGGCTAAAATCATAAAATCGATATTTTGGCTGTGTGTGTTGTAATGTTACAAAAGCAGCCGAGGGCTCTGATGATCATATTCCGTCAGTTAGTGACTGTAGCTCAAGATTTTCTTTGTTTGTCTCATCGCTAATTTCAGGAAGTGGAGGAAATCAGAATTTACAAAATGTCATCTCAGAGTAACTTGGAGTGCAGTGAATAAAACATCTGTAGGATACATAACAGTATAAGAGTATGCAAAAGGAGAGTTGTCTTTTTTAATGCCATCATTTTTGTCCTGGAAATTTTGGCAAGATGTTTCGGAAATTTCTGTTTTACATCCAGGAAAACATTCATGTCCTTTCAGATTATTCATCAATAATAAAATCCTCCCTGAATATGCTGACTTGTTCACTGTTCTTTCTTTCTTTCTTTCTTTCTTTTTTTTTCTTTTAGGAAAGTCGAGCTTTGATGACCTTTGCTGTTGAGAGCACAGAGCGCAGAGTAATTATGTCATCAACCAGGGGATCATTTTCAGTTCATG
Organism: Myripristis jacobus; assembly: GCA_900302555.1. Taxonomy (NCBI): domain Eukaryota; kingdom Metazoa; phylum Chordata; class Actinopteri; order Holocentriformes; family Holocentridae; genus Myripristis; species Myripristis jacobus. Next base: position 10,583 of record OMLB01039734.1, on the reverse strand, counting down.
AGGTAAATAAAACACACTTTCTTTCTTTCAGGGATGGGCATTTTGTTTCAGGAGTTATGGACGTTTTGAGTGGGCAGAAATTACTTGTTTGTTTTGTTTTCATTAATTAATGAATATACTTATTTAATTGAGCTCCTTTCCTGTTTGTTTTTCTGTTCCCTGAGCTGTCTATGTAATTCTGGTGCCGTTTCAGATGATGTGAATTTTTTCTTTGTCTCTACGTACTTGATATCGCAGACATTTACTAATTTGAGGAGGTTAATTAATCTGCAGCCTTGTTCCTCCACAGCTCCAGCAGTGTATAGCAGTCAGTCAGAAAGCATCAGAGAAAATCTTCCAGTTCTACAGAGACTCTGTCAGACGGCGATACTCCAAAATCCTCTGATGAAGAAAACTGGCTTCCTTTTCCCTGTGTTCTTTTTTTTTTGTTTTGTTTTACCATCCAGTTTTTTATTGTAATAAAATATTCAGTAACCATTTTGGGCTTCCTTTGCTTCAGTCCAGTTGTAGCTCCTGCAGTCTGCTGCGCTGCTAATGGAGAGGGAGAAATGGAGCAGAGCGGCACGGTGGTTTGGTGGTGACGCCTTCATTAACCACAACAACAGCAGAAACAAAAAAAATCCCCTTTGCATGTGAGGTTCAAGAAAAAACGGTAAACGCCTTCAGTCGTGTGCAAATGAAGGGAGGAAAGATGAATGTCAAACGAGTGCATTTATTAGGATTTATGGATTTTTTTTTCCTTTTTTGTATTTACATATAATTTAATACAAGGTTGTGAACTGGCAAAGTACAGTATATCTCATACAGTAATATAACCTAATGTGCCGCAGGCTTTGACCTCTGCACTTCATCCATTCATCATCCATATAAGTGATATATCTTAAGAAAGGTAACAGGCCCTATCTCATAAAAGTGTATTCATTAAAGGCATTATGATCGTCCAGTCCACCTTAAATTCCTCCACACAGCTCAGAGAAGCGTTGTGGTCGTTCAGCTGCAACAACCAGAGGCCTCTTGCCGTCGACACAGACGCCCGGCGGTGGCGGCGGGCTTGCGGAGGATTGTCGACTCTGCGCGGCGGTGTGTGTGTGGACTCGGTTTGGTGCGGTCGCATGGCGGCACGCCGACAGTGGGAGGTGACAACATACAGACACTGAGATATCACAGGTTTTCAAGTGCTCACATCGACTGGTAGTAGTGACTTTCCTCTATTGGCAACTCAGTCTTGATACAACACTGGTTTGGCAGAACAAAAAATAGTTGATTTCAGTGACCCAACTCCAGACTCTATAAAACTATACATCTAAATAGAAAATATCAGTAATTCTTTTTTTTATTTTGTTTTTACCTTGTAGTCATTTCTTTCTTTTTTTCCTCCGTGGGCCTTCCCTTGCTCAGCAGTTTGTTTATGGCACATGTAAGCTCAAACCAATATGGCCAGAGGTTTTCCTCCTCCTGCCTTTTTTTGTTTTTCATCATCAAAGCTATTCTTGCAATCATTCCAGAGGAACTGAAAGGAAGCGGACGCTTGGAGCAGGTTTGACATGGCAAAGCACAAACTCACCATGCAGGGGTTTTTTTGGTTGTGACGGAACCAAATAAATAAATAAATGAATAAATCAAGCCTTAACTGACTCATGCATCAGATGGACAGGCATGAAGATGCGTCATCAAACAGGATCTCCTATTTGTTGCAGCATTTTACTTCCGTGCTCATCCAAACAAACGATATTACGGCTGTTTGCACATGGTGACACAGACTTAAGTCTGAAAGTTTGTCTGCTTTCTGCTGAAAGCGGCAAAATGACTCAAAAGATTTCAGTCCTACACTGGGAAGAGAAAAATAGAAGAATCTATATTTGGGGAGCGTGGAGCAGCGCCTGGGTTGCTTCTATTAATGGAATAACTCATCCAAGAGTTTCTCTGTGTACTTGCTCCCTCCTCACAGGTCTGCTCACACTATGTACTGAGGCAGCTCCTCTATTTATTTTCCAAGAATGATACACTTTGCCAACTTGGTTTTCCTTCTTTTTTTAACTCTTGAATGCATTATTGTTTTTTTTTTTTAAATAATGTTTGGCACTATACTTCTCGGTTAGTGTGTTTTTTCTGTGTTTTAACATAAAGATACTTGGCCCGAAACAAACCAGAGACAGTCCCGTCTGCAGGTAAACAGTGTGTGACGCTGGGTTTTAAGCTCAGGATGGAGTTGGTGGGATTGGTCCATGTGGTGATGCAGTGCTTCCCGGTGGGTGTCCCGCTCTGGAGGTGGGCCTCAGGCGGCCCGCTCAGACCCTCCCACAGCGAGGTCCGTCAGGATTAGCTGCTGCCACGTCCTTGCTGTGACCTTCTCGTAAATCTGCAGACTCCATGGCCATGCCACCTCCTCCCACACAGACAGGCCTGCATGCTGTCCCTCTGTCCCGCTCTCTCCCTCCACCTCTCATCACTCAGCCGCTGCTTTTGACGGTGATATCTACAGTGAGGTGATGGCATCTGGGTTGGGTTTTTTTTTTTTTTTTCACGGTACATGTGATGCATTTCGTTTCAACATAATATACAGGCTACCCCACTGGAAAAAGCAACACCTAAAATGAAAACTACAACAGAACTGAAGAATATGGCACATACTTTCAAAGTCTTTGTCTGACAAAATAATAACACTTACAAATTGAATCCTTTATACTCTAAGTGATGATTGATGAACTTGAGCCGTTTTTCTTCGATCCTTTGTGAAAATTCCTCCTTTTCATTCAATTATGTCCTCATCCAATTAGAGGTGATTACGATCAATACACTGCAGCCTGCTCTGTCCAGTCCAGGCTTCTCCATCCTGGTGTAGGTGAAACATGTATCCAGACAGGGGACGAGGATTGTGATTATCTTACACGTCCATGTGGTGTGAGGGTGTGTGGCGATGTTCATGGATGTGTGGTGGTGGTGGTGCCGGGGTGGGAGGGGCTACTTTTCGGTGTATCCTTGTGCCAGGGCTGCCTTTATGGCGGCTTTCCAGACAGGTAAGAAATGAGCGCAGCGATGGCACAGATGTACGTTATGATCCCAAACACAATGGAGAGCACTGAGAGCCACAAAGCCTGGCGAGACGCGGCGTTCGCCCCCTGAAAATCCCCTTGAGCTGATGCTTTGTTGGTCTGAGAGGCAGAGGAGAGGAGAGGAGAGAGAGAGGGGGGGAAGAGAGAGATAAGGATTAGAGGAAAAAATGAAGAGAGAAGGGCATTAGTCATCATTTGTCAATGTCCTCTCTAGCCTCACTTTCCCCTTTCACCCATTCCATTCACACGCTAAGCCCATATTATGTCCCATCTCTGAATCACATGCAGCACTTGTGCCTCATTCATCACTTTCTCTTCCTTCCTTCCCTCCTCTCTCACTCCATCCCCAGTCCTTGTCTTTGACTCTGACCCCTATTTTAGGTAGCACTCAACACTATTGGAAATCTATCACCTTGGCGCTGCTTGTTATGACTCTAATTAAACCTTAACGAAGGCCATTGATCTGATCAGAGGGCCTTTGCAGCTTGCTGCCAGTTAGCCTTGCAAAACCGTTAATGGGATTTTTTTTTTCCTGCTCTCTGGAAGGATACCTCTATCAAGCAGAGGCCTCCTGTGACTGGAGATAGAGGTGTTAGGAGCTTTTCTACAAAGCCAGCGGCGATGGTGACTGATGGAATAGTTGGTGCTGTAATGCCGCCCTTATCCCTTTGGCCTGATCTGCATTTTCACAAACAGCACAGCCTAAAAGAGATCTCTAACATGAGCAAACCACTTGACATTTAGGATTCAGAGAACCTTTTACTTCCAAACCTGCCTGAAGGAGTCACATTTGTCCTCATCATTGTGGATTAACCAGCATGCAGCGTCTGTGGTCAGTCTTTTTTAATTCAGAAAGCTAGCTGGGCAGCAGAGCGGGAGGTGGGTGAGCGTACCGGCTCACATGCTGTTGCTCAGGCCGTGTTATTAGCATGTTTGCTTTTGTATTGATTTCTTAATAAGTGGGCTTGTTAGCTTTCAGAGAGCGTGTCTGTGTTCTCAGGGCCCTTTCTTTCCTCAAAGTAATCCAGTTTTCATGCACAATTTTCAAGCTCCATTTCAGGTAATGTACCACCCCATTATGCATTTTTTTGTCAATATTATAGCCATTATTTGTCTGTTCAGGGAACAGAGGATTGTTGATGTTGCTAATGTTTAGTATTGTCTATGACGTCCATAATATTCATGCCAACACTGATGCCAACTTTGTTCATGTTTAATAATGTTAAAAAGTGATAAAGAGTGTGTTTGAATAAGAGAGTATCTTTGGAAGCAGCTTGACCATAAACATCATTTCAGATATTTACATACAGAATACAGATTATGATTTTTTTTTTTTTAAGTCTTATGAGATTATGAAAATTAGTCTTCCTGTTATGTTGAGCTCCCACAGGACTGAGAGAACATGGCTGGTACTGTAGATTGAGAGAATGACGTTGTGGTAAACTCTGGGAAGTGGATGGAGGGTGGAGCCCCGCTGTCTGGAAGCCGCTCTGGTGGAGGAGGTGGCCTATCAGCTGGGGCCCAGAATCAAACATGAAGAAACATGAAGATCTTTTAAAGAACAAGCCGTCACATGAGTGTAAGATATGCTTACTGGAGTGAGTGGTGATATTCTAATCTCGGCTCTTGGTGTAAGTGTTTGCTGATTCAGCTCTGCCTCTGAACTGCTGACCGGGCTGTTTTGCAGCGGCCGTGGCGGCGGCACCGTTAGCATGTTGTTGAGATCAGGAGCAAATTACAAAACGACTCGGGAGCGTCGAGAGCCGGGGATGAGACTGAGCGTCGGTACGTGGCCGGGTCAGTGACCTCAGCTTAAGTTTGTTATCTAAAGCAGGTGTCAGAGGAATTGGTGTGAAGACTTTACGGGTCACTGCTGAGCCCTCTGGGGCAGGACGGCTCCCTCACGGAAAGAAAACATGTTTATCAATATATTACATGAAATATATTACAATATATTACAACATATTACATTTAATATAAGGAATTACAATATATTTATATGTTATGTTTTTGTAAATGTCTTAGCAATACATGTAATAATATATTGGTGAAACATAAATAATGCACTATATTTATATATATTGCATCAATATATTTCAATATATGGAATAATACATAAGTAATTGCGCATTATTGGAAAATATAAAGACTGGTTCCCATATATGGAAATGTATTATCTAATAGATCACATGATATTTTCCAGTATACTGCAATATATTTTTGTTTTGTACGGGCTGGCAGTAGATATTTTCCTTGGTCCCTCCCTCCTCAGTGTATTTTTTTTTTTTCAAACTGCAGTCAGCATCCCGTGTTCCCTCATCATTAAAACAATAACCTCCATAACTCTGAACACATCCTCTGAAATGTTGCTCAGTAAGTAATATCTGTGAAGATTTTAGACATTATTTACTGAGCAAATACAATCAGATTATACATGTTTGCATGCCGGAGGTGTGGACATTATTTTTTTATGTTGCGGGAACCCAGGGAACATGAGGCTGTTTTCAGTTTGAAAAAAATAAAATAAAATAGAGCTCTGGCTACACGTGGTGGATCCAAACTCATCAAACTGTCTGTGATGTACGGTGCCTCCTCTGCCATACTCAACCCCGTTACACACATTATCCTGTAGATTTATGCCAGCACCAGCTAATGTCCTCTCATTGTATGCTTCTGTATGAATTCTCGCCCTGGATTATTGGCACAATGCGATATCAAATCCTGTGTTTTGGTGAAAGTTTGCATGTTCTTTTGTACTTTGGTTCACATCGGGTGAAATGAGAACGACCTAAATCGGCGAAAGCGGAGCCGCACAAGACCAGACGCCGTCTTGGCTGATCCTTGTGCATTCCCTGCTCACATTGTCCAGCTTTGTGCTGTTCCAAAGCTCTGGTGGCATAATCCTGCAAATCTAGGTGTAATCCCTGCTGGTCTAAACCCCAAAGCAATTCCATAATGCCCACACTTAAGACACCGCTACCTGTTGTTAGTCTAGCACTGACACACACACACACACACACACACACACACACAGTGCAGAGAGAAAGAGGAGGACGACTAAATGTCCAGCATACAAAGTCACCCTCTGCCGTGAACTCCAGTGTCAGTTCGTGTTGTGTCAGCCCTGAGCGGAGTGTGTGTACCTTCTGTGATAGGTAGAAGGCAGCGATGCCCAGGGGCCAGAAGCAGCAGAGCATGGAGAAGAAGGCCAGGCCCAGGTAGTCCTGAGGAATCATCAGGGGGAAGTTGCTCTCGCTGTCTGTATCACTGAAGTCATCACTGGATGATTCCTGGGGATGCAAGCACGGTACATTTAGGCTGGGTTCCACTGTGGCGACGCGGCGTTGCTGAGCGTCATTCCCTCTCTAACTTTGGTGCGCTGGTGGAGGACGACGCTCAGAACTTGCTTGCTCAAAACCTGATGTTTTATGGAGAGCTTCAAAAATAAATATGAGCTGTTTTTTTTTCTTGTTTTGTTATGTTATGTTTACATGTCCTCCAGAACAATTGGAAAAGTTTGCTGGTGCCTGTGAGATAATGTGACTGAATGGGGTTAGGCTGGATGTGCATTAGCTCTGCTGACCGCGGGCGATTCATGACTCATACAGTTTGTTTGCTTTTTTCACATTCAATCTGGATTCCTCACTCACTCTGACCCTGTCATATTACTCGTCTGGTGTTATTTCCTGCGCAAAATAATTGTGTGTTTTCCAAAGATGCACATTATTAATAATTCAACTTCCGTAACATTTCGGCAAATGCCTCGTGCAGCAGCGCCCGTGTACCAGAAAGCTTTTCTTTCTCTGCTTCCGAGATTAAAAGAGATCAGACAGGAGCACAGAGCACAGCATTACCCACAGTATTTTAAAGATTAGCTCACAAGGTTATTCTGATGGTTATAAAGTCATTCACTGCACATGTCTGCCCTGCCAGTCTGGAAATATTCTCTGATGTTAGAATTGATCCATCCTGTCTGGAATTATTCTCAGATGTCAAGATTGATCTGCCCTGGGTGTTTTTTGTTGACATGAAGCCGTTCTGATGGCAGCTCTCATCTCTGAGGAAGCAGGAAATCTCCTGGCCGGGCAGAGAGCCAGACACCTGCTCGTACGCAAAGTCACTCAGGACGGGGCGCTCGTGAGGCCGTCTCCCCCGTTTGGGGATCACACGGCATCGATCAGCTCCAGCGAGAGGGGACGGAGGGATTCTGGGGCCCGTCGGCTTCCTCTAATTGTGTCTCGGCTTTTGAAGTGAAACAAATGAGATAGAGATGTTGTTTTGTGTTTGTCTGACATCGCTGCCGGGTTCAGTTCCCACAGGCCGCTGCAGTGCCTTTGCATCGCTGCACCGTGGGCCGCATTCACAATGAGTTTCCAAAAAAAAATAAAAGTTATTTCATGCGCTGTTCTTTTGTCCTTAATGATAAAGCTAAACTTTGTCGTAGGCCCACTGCTCCTGGTTTTAATGGTGTGTGATACTGGTGCGTTAATGTATTTGTGTTTGTGGATGTTTGTCCACATTTACTTGTGTTCTTAATCAGACAAAATAATAACCATAAAACAGCCTTTGGCGCAGAAAATTTGACCTTTTCATTCTACCTCGCTGACAGACTGTCCATTAATAATGTAAATATCTAGTGTACTCATAAACCCTCAGCTAAGAACATCAAACTAATCTGACATTTACAGCACACTCATATGTATGTTGACTTGCTGTTAGCACATCACAGGAGTCTTAAAGCTCCTTTGCATGTGGCTGCAGGGTGGGCCTGTTCACTGATCTGTGGAGCAGACCTGGCATCCTCTGTGGCGGCTGTGGTGTCGT
>OMLB01039732.1:12424-23052 GCA_900302555.1 Myripristis jacobus | reverse complement strand
GTGAGTGTGCAAGCTGCCAGCTTGCCCACTAAATAATAAGTATGCAGGATTGTAAGATGTGTTGCCTTTTTAAGGCAAGCACATAATAATAATAAGTATGAAGGATTGTAAGATGTGTTGCCTTTTCAAGGCAAGCACATAACTAGACTTTGTAAAGTTTCTGAAGAAACTTTGAATGTGCTTGCCACCCTTGCGACCGCCTGGTCATTCGCTAAACTGCCAGCCCTATGCTGTGCTGTTTGCAGATTGTTTAGTGTTGTTCGAGGGATAGAAGGCAGCTACTATGGTCTGGCTATTGTCCAGGCAGTTGTGATCATCTTTTGAGTGATCACTAGGATGTCTCTGGGCAGCTGCTATGGTATACTGTGTGGCTGCTAAGGTGCTTCAAGGCGGATGCTATGCTTTTCCTGACGGTTGCTGTGCTGTTGCTAGGCGGTTCCAATGGTGTTCTTGATGGTTGCTAGGGCATTGCTAAGTGATTGCTATGGTGTTCTGGGTGGTTGCTAGGGCATTGCTAGGTGGTTGCTATGGTGTTCCTGATGGTTGCCATGATGTTGCTAGGTGGTTGCTATGGTGTTCTTGATGTTCTTGATCTAGGGCGTTGCTAGGCGGTTGCTGGGCAGTTGCTATGGCGTTCTGGGTGGTTGCTAGGGCGTTGCTAGGCGGTTGCTATGGTGTTCGGACGCAGGTCGCAGGTCAAAAGCGCTGCGCCCTGGAACCTTGGAAAGTTTTGGCCATTCATTGCGGATTGGTCATGTGACCCTGTTTTTGGGGGTTTTTGTCGCCATGGTAACTCAAGTAATATACAGAAGTCATAGCACACTATTCCCGACTGAGCTGCACGTTTTGAGCCACACGTTTTCATAATTCTAATGTCATAGCTATCTTCAAAACTGTGGGAGGAGTAGCGAACTGAAATTTCCTATAATAATAATAAGAAGAAAAAGAAGATGAAGAATAAGAAACGTGCAGGATAACAATAGTGTCCTCGTTCCTACGGACCGAGGCACTCACTAGAAAATTCCCGCTCAAAAATTTTGAGAGTGTCTCGGTCGGCCGTTGCCGGGGGGTGCGCGTCTGACCTCTCTGAATGAGTAAAAAGAAAGAAGAAGAAAGTGAAGTGCGAATGTGCTTGCCACCCTTGCGTGCACGTGGCCATGTGGTAAAGCATCAGGTCTATGCTGTTTGTAGGTTGTGTAGTGGGTATGTCACTCTAGCTCACGCAATACACACTCATTCAAAAGTCAGAGGTGGCTCAAAAACTGACCCCAAACTTAAACTGTGTTTTATGCCAAACTAAAACATACATGAAAAATTGAAGATGACACTCATAAAGTTGAACTTCTGCTGACCCGTTTAAGCTTTGAATGGAGTCTGTGGGCCAAAGAATGAAGGAGCTATGAGGCTTTGAAAATGCATGGGTCTCAGCTGGCTCCCCATTCTTTTTCAATGAGGGCAAAATCGCGATTTGAAAATTGAATTATGAGAAATAGCAAAGTCCGATCGGTTTGAAAATCGACACACCGCTTCTTCTCGGCAAGACGCACGTTTTTCGCATTTGGTGCGTGGACGCAGGTCAAAAGCTCTGCGCTCTGGATCCTTGGGACGTTTTGGCCATTCATTGCAGATGGGTCATGTGACCCGGTTCTTTTGGGTTTTTGTCGCCATGGTACCTCAAGTAATAAACAGAAGTCACAGCACACTATTCCCGACTGAGCCGCACGTTTTCATAATTATAATGTCATAGGTAGCGTCGAAACTGTGGGAGGAGTAGTGAACCGAAATTTGCTGTAATAATAAGAAGAAGAAACGCGTAGGATAACTAGAAAATTCCCCAGGGGAAGTTTTGAGAGTGCCTCGGTCGGCCGTCGCCGGGGGGTGCGCGTCTGACCTCTGTGCGCGTCTGACCCCCATGTTAGTGTGCTCCAAACTGGGGGAGGAGTAGCAAACTATCCAGTGCATATATTGTGTGGTTGTGTGTGTGTGTAAGAGTGTGTAGGTGATATATGAAAGTGTACTGCATTCAGTTATATTGTATGGTTGTGTGTGTGTGTAAGAGTGTGTAGAATGTACATTATGTCAATCAATGTCCTCACAATGTCCTGGGGACTAAAGTAAAAGTCTGACAGCTTCCAAACCTATGCCGATGGACAGAGGATGAAAATTCCTAGCAAAATATGATGTTTTGGTGTGGATTTGACAAAGTTTATGGTCCTTATGAGGACTTCTTGAACAGTTTTTGACTCTGGTCTGCTCTGCACTCTTCCTGCTCTATTTACACTGCAGCTGCATGCACCTCCCCCAATACACATACCCATTGTGAAGAGTGGCAGCCAGCAGAAACAACTCTCAAACTCAAGCTTAGGGCCCCATCTGCTGGAGGCCCGGTGGTAGCGGCAGTGCCAGAACTGTGTGTGTGTGTGTGTGTGAGTGTGTGACACCCTGCATGGGTCTTGGCCGGCTCCCCATTCTTTTTCAATGAGGGCAAAATCGCGATTTGAAAATTGATTTATGAGAAATCGCAAAGTCCGATCGGTTTGAAAATCGACACAGCGCTTCTTCTCGGCAAGACGCACGTTTTTCGTATTTGGTGCGTGGACGCAGGTCAAAAGCTCTGCCCTGTGGAGCCTACGAAAATTTTGGCCATTCATTGCGGAATGGGTCATGTGACCCTGTTTTTTGGGGGTTTTGTCGCCATGGTAACTCCAGTAATATACAGAAGTCATAGCACACTATTCCCGACTGAGCCGCACGTTTACATAATTCTAATGTCATAGCTATCTTCAAAACTGTGGGAGGAGTAGCGAACTGAAATTTCCTATAATAAGAATAAGATGAAGAAGAAGAAGAAGAAACGTGTAGGAAAACAATAGTGACCTCTGTCCTTCGGACCGAGGCACTAATAAAAAATATGCACAACAATAAGATGTGTTGCCTTTCCAAGGCAAGCACATAATAATAATAATAATAATAAAAACAGGATAATAAGATGTGATGCCTTTTCAAGGCAAGCACATAATAATAATAATAATAATAATAATAAAAACAGGATAATAAGATGTGCTGCCTTTTCAAGGCAAGCACATAATAACAAGTATGAAAAATAGTAAGATGTGTTGCCTTTTCAAGGCAAGCACATAATAAGAATAAAAAATAATAAGTATGCAAGATAATAAGATGTGTTGCCTTTTCAAGGCAAGCACATAATAATAATAAAAATAAAAAATATGCACAACAATAAGATGTGTTGCCTTTCCAAGGCAAGTACATAATAAGTATTAAAGATAGTAAGATGTGTTGCCTTGAAAAGGCAAGCACATAATAATAATAAAAAAATAAAACGTATGAAAGATTTTAAGATGTGTTGCCTTTTCAAGGTAAGCACATAATAAAACATATGCACAATAAGATGTGTTGCCTTTTCAAGGCAAGCACATAAAAATAATAAGTATGCAAGATCGTAAGATGTGCTGCCTTTTCAAGGCAAGCACATAATAAAAAGAATAAATATGCACAACAATAAGATGTGCTGCCTTTTCAAGGCAAGCACATAATAAAAACAGGATAATAAGATGTGTTGCCTTGTCAAGGCAAGCACATAATATTAATAAGAAGAAATATGCAAGATAGTAAGATGTGTTGCCTTTTCAAGGCAAGCACATAATAAAAACAGGATAATAAGATGTGCTGCCTTCTCAAGGCAAGCACATAATAATAATACAATTAAAAAATATGCACAACAATAAGATTTGTTGCCTTTTCAAGGCAAGCACATAAAAATATGCACAACAATAAGATGTGCTGCCTTTTCAAGGCAAGCACATAATAAAAACAGGATAATAAGATGTGCTGCCTTTTCAAGGAAAGCACATAATAAAAATAAAAACAGGATAATAAGATGTGCTGCCTTTTCAAGGCAAACACATAATAATAAAAATAAAAAAATATGCACAACAATAAGATGTGTTGCCTTTTCAAGGCAAGCACATAATAAAAAATATGTACAACAATAAGATGTGTTGCCTTTTCAAGGCAAGCACATAATAAATATGCACAAGATTAAGATGTGTTGCCTTTTCAAGGCAAGCACATAATAAATATGCAAGATTTTAAGACGTGTTGTCTTTTCAAGGCAAGGACATAATAAAGAAATAAAGAAATAGTAGGAAGAACTTGAGTGTGCAAGCTGCCACCTTGCCCACTCATAAAAAGTATGAAAGATTTTAAGATGTGTTGCCTTTTCAAGGCAAGCACATAACTATCACTAAATTAAAAGCTAAAACTTAGTGTGAAAAAACATTTCAGTTGACTGAAATAAAACAAAAACTAGACTTCAGAAAAAACTAAAACTAACTGAAACAATATTGTGTTCTTACAAAACTAATTAAAATTGAAATAAAAATTATGTTTTCATGTTTGTCAGTTTGGCCAAATGTGTCAGCACAACACTCATGAGGAGGTGTTGGTGCTGATGTTTATTGAAACTGGGATGTCTACATGACTGGGATTCAACTGCCTTCACGAAGTGTTGGATTTGGATTGGAATAACAATTCTGGGGGGTCTGGATTTTGGTCAACACCAAATGAATGAAGGTGTGGATCAATGGCATAAAAAAGGACACATGATAGCGACTTTTGCTTACAGCCTCCCCCAGACTATAATCTATTGCCTCACTCACTCTTCCTCTCTGTCATATTTTTGACACTGGCTCTCCTTCCATGTCCATTCTCTCCCTTGTCACCACTTCACCCATCCTCCCTCCATTCCTCCCCGTCTCCTTTTTCCCTCTCTCCGTGCATGGTAATAAATTGTCTGCTATTCAGAGTCTGGTCCTGGGATAGTACAGTTAGATTCCATGCATATGTTACCAGAGGGTAGGGGGAAGGGCTACCTGCCCCCTCCTACCTGCAGGTCTGCTGATCTGTCAATCTCATATCCTGTGCAGGTTCGTAACCTAAAAAGGCCAGTATGTATGAATGTGTGTTCAGGCGTCAGAGCTTAAATAGTGACAGCAAGTGAGCAACTGGACTCTCTCTCTATCCTGTTCTCTCTCAGGAGCAGAAGCTACTCGCCTCCTCCACAGCTCTCTAAGGTAGGCCATGTTCACTGACTGCAGAGTATTATGAGAGCATTAACAGATGGGCCAACATTATGAATAGGAATTAAGCAAGGTTTACACCAGTGGTCAGCCCAAGAAAATAAGCACTAGCACTAGTAAATTCTTCAGATGCTCTAGGTTAACAAGTAATAGACACTTTATTCGTCTTTAATTTGCAATGGAGTGTGTTTACTCTTCAACTCATGACTCCTGGTCCTGTTAATCTGCCCACTAACAATGCAACAATCCATGCCTCCTCCTATACTTCTAATTTACGTATTCTAGTGAACAGGTATTGAAATTGTTGGTTGCATTGTGTCACTGTCAGGTGAAAAACCTCTCCTTCTCCTTGACATCCTTCAATTTAAGCCAAAACATGAATATTGCCAAACCTGGAATTATGTGGGTTTCATATGACAATGTTTAGAGATGAAGGGAAAGACTGATTCACTGACAAATCACAGTTTCTTTGTTTGACAGTTTTTATTCAGTGATGTATTTCTGAAACAGCCTTTTTGCTCTCTCTTTTTAAATATCCCGTTCTTCTACTTTATCACGACTGTTACTGAAACAGCCCACAGGAATGATTAGCGTCAACATTAACCGTGACACTATGACAAGTTCCGTAACAACATCTGACAAAGTCTTTTTCTGAAAAAGTTAAAATGTCAGACTTTAAACTAGATGAAACTCAGGGATCCACCTTAAAACCATTTCACCATCGAAAATATTAATGAGGCAATTGTACAACGGTTAACTTTTTTTTTCTTAATGACACAATGTAGCAACTAGCCAATCCTTGAAAGGACTCAAATTCTGCATTGTTGGAAACATGCAATCTTTCACCCATTAATCTCACCACAGATTGTCAGTGTTCAAGTATGACACTGAAACAATATAACCTTTTTTTTCAAATTCACTTGAACTTCAAGGGTGTTTCTCATGTCTTCAGCCCAATGAGCACTGGGATAGGCTCCAAGCACCCCCCGCAACCCTTACGGATAAGCTGTTTTGGAAAATGAATGAGGATGACTGAATGAATGACACATATATTACATATATGTGTCATGTGTCTATAGTGCTCAGTAGAGCACTTGTTTAGGTTAATCCCCCTTGCAGTCCTGAAATTTGTAAATCTGTAATCCTGAAATTTGGCATATTCTTGAATTTTAGGGACAGAACAAATCTTTTATTATTTGCGCATTTCAGATGGTTGTTGGTATTGAGGCTAGTCTCGGAACCATTTATTACAGGACTTGAACAAGGTGACTGCTAAGTCTAGTTTCTGGAAGCTACCAAGATTTCTCAAGAAGACAGAAGTAAGGGATTGTGTTTAGGGGGTAAGAGATTTTTGAGTAAATTTAGTCTCAGCCTAGGTTCATTAAAATATTTAGGGCTACAGTCAGCTCAGGTATTGTTAAACATTTTCAGCACTGACCCTGAGATTATTAAAACACATTAGGTCTCCTATTGTATGGCGTGGGCTGCATCAGAAATATTCATACATACACAAGAATCTATGTCTGCCAAAAAGTCTATCTATCTATTTGTCACAGGCACAGCTTTAGAAAAAGTAATCAGAATACAAGAATCAGAATAAAAATAAATATAATTGCCAAGTAGGCTATATATTAAAACACATACAAGGGTTTTGCTCAGTGGTTACCACTTGTGCATTGACATGGAACATAATACAATCTGAAATGATAAAAACAGCAGAAAAAAGTTCACAAAAATAAAAAAGCGTGGATGATATCATCAAAGTAAAAATGAATAAGAGCATGGTAAAAAAAAAAAAAAAGAAAAAGAAAAAAGTATGATTTGTTTCAGTCTCTGGTACTTTCCTGTTGTTCTATGGTAGCCCATGCCAATAAGCTTTTCTTTATATTTAACTTCCTACCAGATGGCAGCATCTTGAAGATGCAGTGAGCTTGGTAGAAGGGGTCACTGAATGTATAAAGATCCTGGAGCATGGGTAGCTTACAGTAAAAAAAAAAACTCCTCTCCAGTTTTAATTACTTATTAATTACTCATTTCATGGGTCATGGCTTGGTCATGCCACACTGTTATTGAAGAGGGGTTTGTGTTAAATTATGGCAGTATAGAACTGTTTCATTATCCTCACTGGCAAGTTGAATTTCTTCAAAAGGCAGTAAATGTTCATCCTCTGCTGGACAGGAGGAGGGTTTTGATGTTGTCCTCATTTCAGGTCCTGAGAGATTGTTGTTCCCAGGAGACACATGTGTGGACCATTCACGATCTGTCTTTAATGTGTTTAACACCATATTGTTCTGCATCAAGCAGCTCAGTGTTCCTTCTCTATGCAGACTCATTATTGTTGTGGATTAGTTGGGTCAGCAAGGAATCATTAGATATGAAATAATTTGTGTAAAGAGACTAAAGGACACTTCTTAAGACCTTACAGTCTCAACCTGCCACTGTCTCTGGAGAGGTGAGAGCACACACCCCTGTGCTGCTCCAGTGCTGGGGGGTCAGCTGACGGTGTTTTTCTATAGCCTATCTGTGATTAAACTAATTATCCATCAGCAGATGGATTCAGACATAGACAGTTAGGAGAGTTTGAATCCTGGCATATGTCCTTGACTTTCTCTCGTTCTTTATCATCCCACATGAAAAATCTTGGCTCACACAGGAGGGTTCTTCAGGTCTGAAGGATTTTACGTTAATTAAATGATCAAAATTTATCTAAATAGCTATAGAAGTATATAATTATTATTATTAACTGCTGTTTCTGCATTACTTAAATATGTAACAATTTGTTTACTGCATGGCATGCTATATGTTGCCAAAAAACCTGCACTATACGAGAGCTGAAGCATAGATGCAATGTTTAAATAATGTGTAAACAACCATGGTTTAAAACCGGCCTGCCTTATTGGTTTTGAACCAATAGTTGACTAAACCTGCTGTTGGGACCCTATCTCCCACCCCCTAGACTATTTTACAGCTGAAGAGTCAGGTGTAGGCCAAGGTCAAAGAGCCCTCATGACTGTTGAATTTTGCCAAGTAGCAGTGACCAAGAAATGTCTGCCAATGAGGCTTTGACACTCTCTGTCTCTGGAACATTGACAGCTTGGATTAATGGCAGACATGTGGGAATCAGAGAGGACAGGACATTTATTAAATGACTTGGATGTATGATGGCCAGGTGTGCTGTGGCATCCCTCCAACAATGTTTGAGCCCATTCGTCAATAAGCTTGACCATAGTATCTTACTAAAAATAACTCCCTGCTATCCATCATGCCTTATCAGGCTGTTTCAAGTAAATGGTATGGATTTGAAATAAACCAAAACAGTAACCCGAATTTAGCAAATTATAGCAAACTGTGTATGCAAGCACATCTGAACTTAATACAGGAGTTAAATAAAAAATGCATAGAAGCTCAGCTTGGTGCCCTGGTATACCAATAGCATGCCTTTTTCTCTTGCTTCCTCTATGTTTCCACTGCAAAATAAAATGGCCAATTGAATATTTTGAGGCCAAAATTAAATTTACAGAGCACACAAATTATGAATCTGCATGCACAAAGTAAGAGCGAGGACACAAATTATAAAATAAATAAATAAATAAATAATAATCACACACACATATATGCATAGATAGATAGATATATAGATACTGCATATACAGGCTATATGCTACTCAACATATTTAAAGTTGTCTGTGTGACACATAATAATAAACATATAAGGAAATAAGAAACATATATCCTGTATATATGTGTGTGTGTGTGTGTGTGTGTGTATCCTGATCTCATATGGAAAAGGTATTTTCTTTTCCATGCTGTCCATTTCACATATTATTCATTACTGTTCTTTCCTTCACTGCATGTGTGTCTGTGGGCCGGTCAGTCGTCTGCTCATTAAGTCAGCTGTTCAGGATGTGTGATGAGGAGGAGACCACAGCCCTGGTTTGTGATAATGGCTCAGGCCTGGTGAAGGCTGGCTTCGCTGGGGATGATGCTCCCAGAGCTGTCTTCCCTTCCATTGTAGGACGACCCAGACACCAGGTACAGCCACACACACATAAAATACAACTTAGTCACAACAACTGAGTCACTGAGTGTGACTGTGAGTCTGTGTATGTGACAGTGTGTAATATGATTAAATATTGTACTTGGCTTTAACCACATCTATGAACAAGTATGGAACTTACTCAGCTCAACTTACTGTTTTCCTTACACTTGAGCATGAGAGAGAGAGAGAGAGAAAGAGAGAGAAAGAGAGAGAGAGAGAGAGAGAGAGAGAGAGAGAGAGAGAGAGAGAGAGAGAGAGAGAAGATAATCAGCACAGAGAAATACACTTCTGATGAGCCAGGTTCTTACGCAAAAGGGTTTAATCCCCGGACCCGGGATTCCCGGGAAATCTGATTAAAACCATTTCCCGTTTCCTGGGAAATGTAATGACGGGAAACGGAAAAATGTTTTGCACGTTTATTCTAATATTTACGGTAACGACGCACATTTTGCAAGCAGCAGCTACCTCCGTACTGTAGTTACGGAAATACAGGCTCACTGATATGATACAAGCCTAGCAACTAGCCTGCTAGAGGATGTTGGCACCAGCAGCTAGCTTTGTCTACTCTGCGAAAATATTCCAGCCTACCAGCGTTGAGCAAGCTGCTTGGAAAATGTAGTGAGCTAAGCTACCAGTTACTCTACATTAAATGAAGCTTCACTACACTGAAGCTCCCCTCCAGAGAAATGTAGCAAGCTAAGCTACAATACAGTGACCAAATGTAGCTTAACTACATCAAAGCTACTTTTTTTTTTTTTAACATTGAACCAACTTCATTCCAAGTCATTGCTATATCACTAAAACTGTCAGTCAAACACATAAGTCAGCCAAAAAAAAAAAATGTTGAGTTCAATAGTTAATGAAACTGTGCTCTGTCTGCTTTTTCTGCTACAAACCCTGGCAACAACAACAACAAAAAAAAACATGCTTCACATAATGACAAAAAGCAGGTGGTGTGTACATGCTAATGTGGGGGAAGTCTGTATATGTCAGAGTGTGTGTTTGTCTGTATGTACCTATGTGTGCACACCTGTGTCTGCATGTCTGCTAAAATTAGGGCACATTTGGAGGACAATGTTTAAATGACAATGTTTAAACTCAATGACTTGGTTCAAATCACAGGAGCTCTGTCATCTTTTTCAGCTGCGTGCTCGTGTCCCGCTGCAGCAGATAGGTAGGACAGGTACGCGATGTCAAACAGAAGAGCGTCCGTCAGCTACACCTACAGGTCCAGGAGCGGCGGTGACGTCACCCGCTGCTCCTGGTTAAGGCTGATTTAAAATGCCTGGGAAAATGTAGCTTCTGTGGATGCTACCGCACTATTTGATCAGTAAAATAGTTTAACTACTTAAAAGCTATTTGATTTAGAAAACAGTGACATTACGGCCACGCTGATGAGAAATGTACCGTCACTACTTGTAACGCCGCTACTGCCCAACACTGAGCCTTATCGATAAAAGATATGACATTTATGAGATATGAAAAAACAC
>OMLB01039732.1:0-10857 GCA_900302555.1 Myripristis jacobus | reverse complement strand
AGGATATCAATTAATAATAGCAAAAAAATATTTCAACAACAGATGTTATCTGAAGTGTATGTATAGCAGGTTATTATTATTATTTATTATTATAAAAATTAAGGGACCTTTTGTTGTACTAAGTGAGCAGAGGCTGTGGTTGTCAAATATGTCTTTGGGACCAGCTAACATGGGCCTACTTGATATGTTTCACCAGCAGAAGACATTTAAATGGTGAAGGGCTAGATTTCTAACCAGTAGCTAATTTAGTCATGTGTGTTGTGTTGATGGAAGAATACATCAAATGAAGTGAGGTGTGTAAACCATTGACCTAAAGCTCCAAAACACAATTGTATTTTACTGTATTTACAAAATTATAGATTGTATTTTGATTTTTTTTTTGCAGTATTTTGTAGATGATTTTGATACATTTACATTTGTTTTTATTTGTTTTTAAAATTTTGTATTAAAAATTAGTGTTGTTAAGTGATACATTTTTTTAAATCATGTTAATCACAAGCTAACCATGGATTAATCATGATTAATTATATTGAAAATTATTAAATCACGTATTTGCCTATTGATTTACTGCTGTATTGTGTATATTATATTATGGAATCTGGATGATGTTTTTCAGTCCGTTGTCTACAGCAATGCTAATGGGCCTATAGTCCATGGCAATCCATTTGGCAAATTTAGCAACAGCTCCTTATACACTCCACAAGTGTGGTTTCACAAGCAAAGATGAGTACCTTTCACAAGGATTACTGGAAGCATCGGGGAAACATTTTTGACATGTAGATGATATTTTAAAAATTGTGCTCTGCTAGAATGGTATTTCAATTTTGCAGTATCCAGAGAACCAATGGGAAGCTTCTTGAAAGAAGAGTTACCATCCAGTGGGTCATAGGTTGTCTTGTTATTAATTTTGACTGTTATTATTATTCAGCAGCTTGGTGCTTGCAGCATGTGCTTGCATCATGTTGGGTCAAAAGTTGAACATTGTGGTAATTTTTTAATAATACGTTTAGGTCATCCAATTATTCATAAGCGTTCACTGTTAACTTTGACAGCCCTAATGTAAATACATTTTGAAATGTTTTACACATCATTGATCTGGTTTGAGAGAGACATCTTTGTTTGTTTTCACAATTGTTTAAATTGCTCACCCGCAGGTTTACCCTCACCCTGGGTTGGAGAAGGTGCTTTCACAGTTATTCATTTAAACTTAGATTCAACAAACATGCATTCTTAAAAAGAATTTCTCAAATATAATATCTATGTTAGTCAGAACAGTATAACCAAACTTGTAATGGCAGTAAAAAGCCCAATGAATGATATTAATTTAACAACATGGATCCAGCAGAAAAGACACATGCTCATTTCTCTGGATTTGTTTTTAACCCTCCTGTTATGTTCACATTTTTGAACATCTTTTATGTTTCGGGTCAATTTGACCCCTGCAGTTTAAACTTCCACAAAATTATTATAACTAAAATTGTTATCAAAGCTTATGTGTCAGGTACTTTATGTTTCTTTGTTGATTACCTAAATAGCCCTTTAAATAAAACATAACTCCCCCCCGCCCCACCCCCACTTATACATCCAGTATTCCTATTAGGCGACTATGGAAAAATATGCAAATCACCATAAAATCTCACTGGTTGACCTAAAATTAAAAAATATCTTTTTGGTGTTTTAATGGCTTTATATTATTTCTAAGTACAGATTTTTGTTATTTATAACCAATGCGTTACAAAGTGTGAACAGGACATTGAAAACATATCATCATGTCAATTTCATGTTTACCCGGTAGTGCCCATTACATTAGGAACACTCATTAAATATGAAGCAAAAAAAAGTATGTTAATCAATTATTTAGAGATGTTAAACACTGAACAGGGTCAAATTGATCCCAAACATAATATGAGGGTTAAAATAGGCCCCGCCCACCTGACTGCCTGCTGGCACAGCGGCTCGTAACCAGAGCTCTGTTCACACAACCAGCAGCACTCCTTCACATTGTGCTGTATTTGAAAATCAAACCATGAATTTTTTTTTCAGTTAATCTCTTAGTAATCTTGTTCATGTGAAGCAGCCATTTAGAGTTGGTCTAGATGTTTTTTTTTTTAAAACAAAACTCGACCAGCAGTCCAGCAGCGGCTCCTCGACTGTTGATTTGCAAAGCAGCTGACGGCTGATTGGCTGTTGGATTTGTGACCTATCAGATCCAGCTGGCCCGGCGTCGTTTAATGGAAAAGTGACCGTTGGTTTGGATGCACAGCTGACTGTTGAGTAGACCGCTGATGTCACACTGATATCTATGGTTTGTTTTTTTAGGGGGCCAGAAACACCCAAAAAATGTCAAATTTGTGGTGTTCGCTAATACCAATATCCTGACGATATATCGGTCCATCCTTGTCAATAGAGTGAATGGTGATTGATAGATATCGGCTGAGATTTTGGATGTCATACTGTGTGATGTATCTGCTTTTAAAAGCTGCATTACAGCTCAAGGACACATTTTTCTGAACTTTATTCGACTGTTGCAGCTGTTCTGTTATTGGCTCTGCCTGCTCGGTCATCAGAGCCACTTCACTCATAAAATCTTGTGTGTAAATATCACAATAAAGCACCAGCAGTCATCACCGCAATACTGTCAAATCGATATTGAGGTATTCAGTTAAAGATAATGTGATATTGATTTATTTGCATATTACCCAGCCCTGTTGAATATCCACTAAAGCCAGACCTCAGCGGCCTGTCTGAACCACAGCCTCATCACTGTGCTCTCTCTGTGGAAGATAATGCTCCCTCGCCCCAGCCAGGTAGGAAACCTCTCCCCTAAACCTGTCAAATGCCTGAATCGTGAACACTGGTTTGGATGCACAGCTGACCTTTGACCTGGAGCGTGATTATAAGGGCTGCCGCGTGAAAGCCAGCGATTTGAATCATCAGTCATAAACCTCCGCAGTCGACTCAGACGGTAGAGTCGTGTTTTTGGATATTTACAGGCCAGCGCTGCGTGACAACAAAACAAATTCTCTTAAAATGCACCGGGAATGTTTTGCAGCAGGGAAAGGCAAACTATTGGCTTTGTGCATCATTTTAGAACTGGTAGATGCGCAGTTAATTGGATTAATTAGTCAAACTGGAGTAGTTGTTTTGTCGTATTGAAAGGGCGAACGTGAGACGACTGTGGAAATTGTGAGTCGTGTGCAGCCTCAGTCATCACAGTCCATTTTCCAATCAAATATTGACTCTGCCTGACAGACAGACGCTGCCTTTGACACACTTAAGACACTTTGGTGAAAACCTTACCCGTGTAGGTTATTTTTTTTTTTTTTCCACTTGTCAGCTCACAGCGGCCAGCCGGCGCAGCCCTCCTCCAGCGTGGAGAGGTGAGAGTGTGGTTTTACTCAGCGGCGTCAGAGCTGTCAGTGTGTAAAAGCTGCAGTGAAACCAGCCTCCCCCCGCCTGAAGGAGCTGCTAACTCACCTTTAAAGAATTGTGTTACAGTCTGGCTCCCGCTGGAGAGTCAGTGCTAGTGTCCCGTGAAGGTCTAAATGCTGCTTCTGTGCTTTTACACCCGGACACGGATAAAATTGCGGGGAAACACAAATCCTTTTTGTTCTTTGCAAGGACTTACATGGAAACTGTCAAATTTGCAGACACAGAATGTGAGCGCGTTAAATGCTGCAGGTTGCAGGCAGGACGTGACACCGTGAGCGTTTTGCACACACACTCACAAGTTGACAGCAGTCACATGGTGTGTGTGTGTGTGTGTGTGGTGTGACCTCAGGGGTCAAGTTCAGTGTTGTGAAGAATGCCTGTGTGCTCAGTCGCCCTCCCCCCCTCTTTACCCACAAGGCTTTGAGGAGCCCGGGCCTGCAGCTCGTCTTCCTCTCGGCTGCGTTTGTTCCCTGCAGCTTCTCCCCAAACCTCCGGGAAAGGCTCATTCTGCAGCTCAGCTGTCCACGTACATCTGAGACGCGTTACAGCTCAAGTGTTATATCAGACTGGCACACAGAGCAATTTCTCAGAACTGACACGACTTCTGAGTACAGAGTAAAAGTGGAAATACGACTCAGTTCAGGGCTGAGAATTTTTTTTTTTTTGGTTGAACTGCTGAATCTTTTAGTCTGTATAATACGTAAAATGTCAAAAAATAACGGCTAATTGTCACGGAAGGTGAGCAGAGTCCACCGTGATATCTTGAAATTGCTTCTTTTGTCTGACCAGCGGCCAAAAAAACCCCAAAGTGTTCATTTTAAAATGATGTGAACGGAGAAGATCTTAGCATACTGATGATCTTAGTGCAGCTGGACCTGGAAAATGTTAAGGATTTTTTACTTGATAAAAGACCGAAGTGATGAACCGATGATCCAAAAAAAGAGCATGATAACAATTACGTATCTGTCAATCAACTTATTGATCAACCAGCTAATTGCTTCAACGCTAAATCAGCTCCACCTTAATTGGCCCGCTACAAAACAATTACTGGAACAAGACAATCAATTGTGTTTCATTCATATCGGCACAAGGCAAATGGCTCGGAAAACGCGACTGAAGGCTGTTAACGCTCGGCTGACTCCAACTGGAGCAAGTCGCCTCGACCATCAAACTACAGGCGTGTTTTACGTCCCCGGCAGGCGAGTTTACACGGTCCTCGCCTCAGTCGCCCCGGCAGTTTTGTAAAGTGCACCTTCAATTCAGTCAGATTATATTTTGGCCAGTGTTTAACGACCACAAACATTTTAAATTTTGCTATAAAGCTTGTCGCTGCAGTGGGGATTTATCTGCAGAGCTGTGGAGGTCAGCATTCAGGCGTAAGTGTTACTGTATGGACGAGCGACAATCATAAAGTCGACCAAAAACACATCGGAAATCTTCCTCTGACCCATTTTTCCGAGCTGGTATCTTGGAGAAAACGCAGCCCGGTGTTTGTGCTGTTTTTAATTTGAAGCTGCTGCCACTTTGAAGGTTCAGAAACAGCGCCGTCTGGCCGCATGTTGGGGCGCTGCTGTCGGGATTTTTGTAATTTTTCTGCCTTTGCAGCTACAGGTGGCTGTTACAGAAGTGAAATTTTCCCTAATGAAAAGGCGTTTCGCAGGCTACTGGATGGTTCTCCCAGTGTTGGTTTCACAAAGTGAGTTCTTAACTGCAGGGGTTTATTTATGCGTAACAGAAAATAACTTTGCTGAGGAGTATTTTGTTTACCTCTACCTGCACGAGCGAAGCGTTTTTGTTGCGTAGCGGTTTATGTGAGATTGGATGTAGAGAAGAGCGAAGCGAGTTCTTTAAACCCACGACAGCACCAAACCCAGCATATTTATTATAATTATAACTTAATAAATTATGCAGAGGTTATCAATAAAAAGGGAAAACAACCTCTGACGGATGCCGTGCTGGTTTGTCAGCGTCTGAAGATTGAAGTTGGACGCAGGTCTTTAAAATCACAGAAATCTGTTGTCATTTTTGGGAATATTTAATACATTTTGTGGTCAATTAGCGTGCTGTTAAGTGAGAAATGTACAGATACATTTTCATCACCCCGCTCTGGTCCTCATGATTCAAACACAGGAAATATATCAAGTCATAATTCATAACGCAGTAAAGTAGGGATGCACGATATATTGGCGACAGATACATTATCTACTGATAAATTAGAGAGTGAAAATATTTTTATTTTTCAATAATATGGAGCTTTTATTTACAACAGCTGTGGCTCCGTGGCAAAATATTTCAATCAGACAATCAGACAAGACAGTCAGACGTCTTTTATTCTTCTTTTAACTTATATTTATCCATGTTGGCCCACATGTAGGCTCCAGTTTAGGTTTTCACTTGAATTGATATGAATTGCTTTGCTGCCTGTTAGCACATGAAGAGAGAAAAATACATATTTAATGAAGAATGGCAGTCAAATGGCCTTTAATGTGTAGATTGAAAATTGTTTACATGATTTTTATGGGCCCTGGGAAAATAAAATGGTCATTCTAGATGGTTTACTGTCCCCATCACATTTTCTGCAAAGAGTAATGTGATTATTATTAATGTTATTATATTATTATCCATCAGCCACAACAAACAGACATTTATGGGTCGTTGTTGTTGGCCCTTACACAGTAAAGGCCTGCTGACTCATGTTTATTATTTATTTTATTCATTTATTGCATCAGAAGGTCAGAGTTGGAACCTCAAAAAAACAAAAAAGGTAGTGTGTGCTGGAGTTTCGGGGCGTCTCGGCAGGTCCTGGGTGACTTTGAGCGCCTGTGTGTTTTAAGGCGGGCCGTCCTGGGAGGCGTCGCTCCGCCGAGGCTCAGCTTGTGTACTTTGTGAGAGCCGAGGTCTGCTCAGCTCCGGCTAAATGTCATGGGATCACCGCACTTCACTGATGTATTGGGATTATTATCAGGGATGGCGGAGCTCAGC
The DNA here is from genome assembly GCA_900302555.1 of Myripristis jacobus. Taxonomy (NCBI): domain Eukaryota; kingdom Metazoa; phylum Chordata; class Actinopteri; order Holocentriformes; family Holocentridae; genus Myripristis; species Myripristis jacobus. The sequence goes on along the minus strand of OMLB01039732.1, from coordinate 4,443 downwards.
GCTGCTGCTAAAGTCGGTGTGTTTATCTGTAATGCGGGGTTAAATCTCAAGGATCTGTGGCTTTGCTCGGGCTTGTTTCTTACAGCGTCGGGTCGGCCGGTTTTTAAAAGCAGACCTTGATCTGGAAGATGTTGTGGTGGATTTGTCGTCAAAACATGTTCGCATTGATATGACCCGTGTTTACGACGTGATGTTAATATTATTATTGGGTGATAAGCCTCTGGTTTGTAAGCTCCTCTCTTTAAAGAAGGGAGCGGTGATTCCTCTGTCTTTCTGAGGGCTGGTGTGTTGTAGCGGAGGCTGACTTGTGCTCCTGGCTGCAGTGTGTGTGAAATGGATTACAGTCTGTTGATGCGAGTGATGGGAGATTAAAGTCGAGGCTTAATAAGTGGTTCCGCTTTAATGCAAGAAGAAAGAAAAGCAGGGATTAGCAGGGGTGAAGGTTATTGTTACGGTTAAAGTGGAGCCGTCCCAGCGGTACATACCGTGCACTTGCATCATCGTGGGTTTAAATGCAGTTAATGACCTCCGGTGGCCCCAGAGGCCCTTCCTCACTCCTCTGCCTCTGTCCGACGTCTGAGGGCTAATGAAGCACACAGGTTGGAAAAGAACTGAAAAAAAACAACGTGTTGGCAGGACGCTTGGGTTTACCCAGATTTTTTTATTTTTTTGAGTGATGTGGGCGACAAAATAAAATATTGTGATATCTTTGACCGAATACCTCGATATTGTGGTGATATTGTAGGGAGGCCTGTTGGTGTCTTCACAGGCTACAACTTCACAATTTTGTTAATAAACAGCTATTTATAAAGTGGGTATGATGACCAATCAATTAAAGGCAAATAATAAAACTGTACAAACAGCCGAATAAGTGGAGAAAATAGCATTTCTTTCCTGAAATGCAGCCCTTTAACCCACGAGAAGAAGCACATCTGCCAAATCACGATGTTACCGTATCCAAACACCACATCCAGGCTCATGTCATTGATATCTGTAATATTGACAATATTGCTTGGTTTGTGTATTAAAGCAATATTTCACTTTGATTTGCAATTCAGCCTGAACCAAAATTGCAAGTTGCTGTGACGAACGTTTAGCCTAGTTTTTGTGTTTTTACTTCCCAGTCCACTTGAAGGAATCAAACGAAAGCAGCCAGAAAAATGATGCTTGATTCCTTTGTTGTTGTTTTTTTATTCAAATGCAGACAGCAGCGTTCATATTGAGCGGGGAAAACAAACCCAAACCCAAAGAAAAGTTATACACGTTGTTGTCTTTGACATTCAATTCTGCATAGAAATTATATATTTTTCTCATTGTAAAGTGTTGGAGGCTGTTGTTGGCTAACTCCATACCTCAGCGCTAACTGACAGTTAGACAGAGGATAATAGCTAGATTTATATATAAAAACAACAACAACATGGAACTAATGACAAGCTCAGTCGTGTGGGCTACGTCTTAAACTTCGAGACGCTTTGCCAAAACATGGAGCGCGAGAAAAACACCGGTTGAATAAAGTTATTTTTCATTTTAGACTGGGCTGCAAAAAAAATCCATGAGCCTACACATAATGACTTGTGTTACCAGGGTAAGGTAATCAGTGTTATGACATTCAGATGCGAGTCCTGACCCGGCAGCAGGTCCTCAGAGGGCGGTGAGCGGCAGAGCTCGCTCCTCACCGCTGACACCCGCCGAGGTGAAAAATGTCCCGTCCAGGAGAGGTTCCAGGGGAGCGCAGGAAGAGTTGTTGCAGCTCATAAAGCTGGAAAGTGCCACAAAATCATCTCTGTGAGCCCCGACAGTCCGTCAGATAAATGGAGCTAATTCGTTGCTGCTGCTGCTGGTTTGGAGCCGTTGTGCACAGATCTGCTGATGGAGAAGCGCTCGGTCACGTCCAACAGCGTCCCGACGGCTCCTCACAGACGTTAAGGCTTCTCCTCCGCCGTCGAGCTCACAGTGACCTCGGACAGGAGTGGTGCAAATGAAAGGATGCCACTGCAAAACAAACATGGCTGCCCGTCCTCAGGTTTGTTTAAGACCTCCTTGACGTTCCACAGAGCTGCTGGAACAGGGTTTCGGGGACAGATCAGTTGGACGTGGGTGTAATGATTCATTCATTGAATCGATAAATTCTACGACTATAAATTGTAATGATTCCACTGAACGGATCTGACGGCAGCAGTAAATGGAATGACTCACTTTGACTTTGGCCTGAATCAATATGAAATATCTTGAATAGCGTCATTCACAGTTCTCAGAAAAAAGGCTGAATGTTGTGGTGATCACATAACAGAGTGAATACTGTGAATTGCAACTTTCTCTGTCATAAAAGTTTAATAGAATAAGTAGCGATTATGCAATTTGTATTGCTGATTTTTTTTTTTTTTTTCACATTTCACACATAAAAGGATAGTCTTACCTGAGCCTTTCAACATGAAGAGATGTAAAATCTTGGCGCTGAATTGAATCATTGACTCCAGCTGTGGTGTACGAACTTGAACTCAGTCGTTCCAAAATGGAGAAATCAATCGCCCAAGTGAATCGCCAGCTTGTGAATCGTGAATTGAACTGAACCAATGTTGAGCCAAGGTTCCACTCACCTCCTCTTAAAACCTGGAGAGAAAACACAAGGCGGTGTGTACCAGATGTGACGCCCGGCGCAGGGAGCGTCAGGGTCCTCCTGCTGCCTCGGGGCCCGCGTGCCTTTAAGTCACTGAGGTTAATGAACTCCATATCGCATCAGAAAAATTGCACCGGCGAACATCAGGGCGGCTGTTTGTGATCTGAGAGCTGGACCGAGGCCGTGACCCCGCACCATCTGCAACAGAAGGGCTTTCATTGATGGAGAATTAGCATTTTGGAATGACCGAGTCAAAGTCCTGAAGCCAATTAAAATGCTGTGGCGTCGCCTAAAGAAAGCCATTCATGCCGGACATCCCAAAAATACCAATGACCTGAAACTGTTTTGTTAATGAGGAATAATGGAAAGCTCTCAGACATGCAGGTCTGCTCGGCGGCCGGGGGAAACCTTTGGCCGACATCATCGTCATTAAAGGAGCTTCTACCAGCACCTTAAGTGCTCTCTCATGTAAATCATTAGCGCTTCAAATGATTTTTTTTCCCCCCCACACGAAACTGTGAGCGCTTAAACAACGTCTCCAACAAAGACATGAAAAATGCAGCTCTTTGTTAATTGAGCTTGTATTTATGTATTATTATGGCCTAGATAAAGATCAGGCCACGCTTTTGGAGCGATTGTCGAGGGAATACAGGTAATCCCAGAGGGTTCACAAACCCTTTTCTCCGCACAGCTCGACACCCCCGCGTGGAAATCCAGGTTTGATCGTCAGCTCCGTGCATCACGGGGCCTCAAATTATTCTGAGACGATAATTTGCTTGGGCGGCCGTTAATTTACCCGGGCGGGCCGCCCAGATATTAACGCTGCGCAGGAAACACTGTTTTACTTCGCCCTGTGATTCCAGACATTTCGGGTGCCCTGTGAAATGATCGTAATTCATTTTATAAGTCGAGCTGAAAGTCTCCCCAGGTGGTTTTACGTGCGCGAGTTTATTTTCCGTGACTTTCCCCCACCTGAGATCTTTCCCTCTGGCTGATGTGCAGTTTCTGTCGTCTCTTTACTTACATGTTGTCCTGCGTGGACATTATTCTCTGGGGTTTTTCACAACATTGGTTTTCATGGTCTGGACCCCCCAGTTGGGTTTTCATGACACCGTGGACCCCCGTCTGAAGTGATATTGTCCCAGGGATGCTGATATAAAAAAATATTTTCATTTGTAAAGGAAAAGAGAGAAATGACTGGTTGCTTTTAGGAGTCAAACGTAGATTAGAAATACAGAAGCATGATAAGCTTTTCACATCTTGTCTTTTTCGTATATGTTCCTTTAACTTAATTACGTTTTTATTTATATATATTTGTAATGTGACAGCACCCTATTGGTCCTTTTGGCTCCGTAGGTGAGGCCTCACCTGTATTCCCTCTGTCATGCCATGTAGTGGTTGAACGCGTTGGCCTTTTCAATGGTACAGCCTCTACAATAGACATTTATAAGTTTACATGTTTCTTCTTTCCTCTTTTTCACTTTTGGAGTTTAGTTATTTTGGTTTGTGTTCTTAGTTGTAGTCTGTACAGATGTCGTTGTCGATCACTGATAGACTGAGAGTGGTTCGATTAAAACATTTGTCTCTTCATTCTTCTGAACACGTTAAGTGAAGAACACGTGGTAGAAACTTCATACTCAAACTGCTCTCCTCCTGTGAGAGCAGATTATCTGATAAACGTTTTGTGCGTGGCGTCTTGTGGTGTGAATGTGAACAGCTCCAGCTCCTCTTGGTTAAAGCTCCTGATGCAAACCCACTGAACTCAATGGTTTCACTGAAGTGAGGCTCCTTCTGACATAAAGCAAACAAACATCTGTGCTGCAGAG
>OMLB01039729.1:21808-36608 GCA_900302555.1 Myripristis jacobus | reverse complement strand
ATCTATAATCTATTTTGCAGTCCTCAAAATAATTCATAATATTATGTTTCTGAAGGGGGGTGGGTTTAACATGTAACTTGTGTTACAGCCCTGGGAGTCTTTACGTCTTTTCATCAAAAGATCGTCTTATTTAGAGAAATGTACAACCTCTTTTGCAATTTTGCTGAGTTCCAGATAAAATTCCTATTTCAGGAGCCATCAGAAAAACAAGGCAAAACAAACAAGGCAATATACAGTATACATATCAAGAAGCACTGTAACACCCGCACACCCCCGTTATATTTCATGTAATCTTATTTTTTGTCAGTCTGCCATTCAGGTTTGACAAATGCACTTGTTTGCACTTGCACAGTCTAATTTTCTTTAGGCCTGAGGGGTCATGATGGATGTTTTTGCAGTATATGGCTGTATAATGATTAATCTAATCATTCAGTATTGAAAAAAAAAAAAAAAACATTCGGAGAGAAGCGTCCGGCCAGCTGCCAAAGCTTTTTGTCTTGAGGTGGAGAGACACAAAGACAGGACATGTCCTCAGGTTACCCTGTCTGGCTGGATGGATTAGGAATGCGTTAGGGATGCTCAGTTTGATGAAAAACTGTGTGTGTGTGTGTGTGTGTGTGTGTTTGAGAGAGAGAGAGAGAGTAGTTGTTCAGATGGAAGACGGAAGACATTGAACGAGAAAAAATAGCAAAACAAATCAAATATTAAGCCATCTTGAGCATCTACTCTTCCCCCATTCTTTCTTTCTTCCTGAAGGTAATTGGTTGACACGGTACAGTTCTATGAGAATAGCATGTGAAAATACATGCTGCTGCATTGCACAGCTCAGAAAACAAGGAGACAAATTTGGGAGCAATTTAACAAGAATCACAATATGCTTTCCCGCATTGTTTTTACCATAATGCGTTTTTCACATGTCCCTATCTGCCTGTGTTTCACCCAATCTGAGAGAGCTGATGTTCATTGATTTGCCCGGAGAGACTGAATTGTAGATGTGTTCTTCAGTGAGTTTCCATTGCAACAGTTGTCTGTCTTGTAAATGAGCTGAAAAGATCCCACAGCCAAACACTGACTATGTCAAACGTCTCTACTCTGCAGTCCACCTTTCTGTATCGCAGGTCTCCTCTCCCTGTAGTGACAAATAGAACAAATTAAATTCTTGGGGGAGAAAAAAGAAGAAAAAAAAACATCTCTGATCCTGCTTTTGGAGGAGATGATAATGCTGTTATATCGTGGCATCTCTCTTCTCCTCCATTACAATGTACAGCAGTAATGGATGCTTCCAGTGCTGGAAATGGCCAGATTTCACTGGGGGGCTTTACACTGAGATCTCATGTATCATCATTCTGAAAACCAGTGCTTATGAGCAATGTAATGAAAATGAATCACACGATTTCTGTGTGTAGAATATGGTGTCCTCTGTTTACTGAACTCTGAGGAACGTCATGGTTTCTCTTGAGTAGATTTTCTGCTGCGCAATATAGTTCAGTGTTACTTTTCTGCATGAAATCACTAGCAAGATACACACCCATGCACACGCCTGTAATTTTCTATTGGTTCACTGCAGGATCAACTTGCATTTTCTTACATTTTCAAGTTGTGTGTGGTACACAGCGTGTCAGCCTGAGCGAAGGCACTGGCTGGCAACCGGCCAGCAGTAAAGGGTTACATTACCTTGGAAACGAGTCAAACATTGATTTCTGAGGTTCCACCTGAACAGCGAGATTTTTTTCTATGTTCATAGCACGGAAGAAATCAATATAAATCACATTAATTTTAACATCAAACACAGACAAGATCTTAAAACTGTTGCACACTTTTTCTATAAAATGACTGCAAAGAGGATCAGTTGTCAGGACAGCGGCCTCATTTGAGATAATGCAGTTGTACCACCATGTAATTTTTTTTTTAAAACTTGCAAAAATAATTATATGCAGCAGTTTAATGATCATGGAGATGCCCTACTTTCTGCATTGAAAGAGTGAAAATGATAGTGATTTACCTTGATTTTTGTAAGCTGCTGCAACCAGAAACTCTTCCATAGCCTGATTTTTGGTGCAACCTCTTGGTTGGGCTGAGAAATGTTTAAATTTTTCATTAAATTTGTAAGTGCTTTAGAAATTCGCTACTCAAAAAACTAAACAAAGTTATGATTTGCTGATTATTCTGAGGTGAATTTCCATCTGAAAGGCCTGAAATAACCATCTGTTACTTTGACATCTGGTGAAATATCACCAGGGCTGAAACTAATCGCAACTTTAAAGCTCATCCCTTTGCTACAGGTGTAAATTCTTCTGGTCAGTGTTTACAACGACATGGAACAACATGCTAATTATCAGGAGCTCAAATGAGCACCAGTGGTTCAGATGAAGGATTGTTAAACAGATGAATCAGTTAACCTTTGGCTTTGATTTCCCTTAAGTCTCCTCACAGGAAAACAAGCCTGAGTAGCATCAAATAGTACAAAATTGTCTCCTCAGACAAATAAAACAAACTTTATTTATTCAGGGATGGTTGAATGACCTTATTTGTATTTCACACATTGTTCAGACATTATCATGTTCACTTCCTTTGCTGGTGGTGTCCCGGCGTATCTGGGATTTGAACGACTGCTAATCTCCAGACTGCTGTCTGTAAAAACACAGCTAAAGCATACAGTATATGTTGTGAAACCAGTTTTTTGTGGTTGAATGGTCCCTCTCCTCTCCTCTCAGCATTGCTGTAATCCCTCTGTCCTGCTGGAAGACAAATTGAACTGATGTCTCGTCTTTCACAAACTGAAAACTCTTGAAGAAACACTTCAGGCATTCCTCTCCTCCCTGAACCACATCTTGTTCCATATCTCCCTCCTCTACTCACTCTTATCTGCTCTTGAGCTAAAATCATTAAAGAAAAACATTTTCTATTTCCTCCTCAGCTCTAATTCCCTTTCTTAGCATTTCTTCATATATCCGATTATTCAGTATTTTCATCTTTAAACTAGTCGCTTTGACCTCAGACCCATGACCTCATTACTAGTTGTGGCTTGTAATGGTCACGACCTAGGAAATGACATTTTTCTACTGTTAAGTTGTTAAAAATATCTCTGGATAAGAGTTTGCTAAGTGCTTAGACATAGAAGGTAAGTAAATGGTTTGGTTTGAGCTGATTGCTGTATCACTCCATCTCAGTGTTGTTCCTACAAGCAGGCGTGAATGCTCAGTGTTGTAGAATATAGTTTTACACAGCACCAGCCTGTGAGGCAAGAATTAGGTAGTGCAATTAATTTTTGTCCTCAGTCTTCTCTTACAAACTGAGGGAAAGAAATTATAATATTTTAATGAATCAATTATAGTCATAAAATCCTTGGGGATGCAAGGCTATGTTGGTGAGGAGCTGCACAAGTGGGCACTGAACAGTCGATGAAAAAATAAGGCCATTCATCATAAATTCACTGGGATATCATATTTTAATGAGAATATAATTGCAATCACAGTGGGATGTGTACATTTTACATTTTAGGCATGTAGCTAGTGCATTTATCCTGAGAAAATTAGAAGGAGTACAAATAAATAAGCTTCAGTTCCTAGATCTCAAGTGTTACAAACCGCCAACAGAAAGGAGAAAAGGGACTTTTAATTTTCTTTAAAACTTATAAGAGCAGATGCTGATGTGTTGAGCTTTCAGGTTACATTGGAAGACAGGGAGTGACTCTGCTGTCTTGACTGGAATGGAGTGCAGCAGAGTGTAACTTAACCCCAACCCAGTAATTACAGCTGCTTCACCTAATGGGATTGACTGGATAAGAAGAGTGGGAGATTTGGTCAAATATCACTTTTATTAAAGGGCTTAAATGTCCAGAATTTACTACAAAATGGGGTTTCTGCATTCAAGAAAGATACCCAAAGTTGTAGAGTCTACAAAAGTAGTTCGTTCTTATTTGAGCAAGGACTAGCGCACCAAAGGTTATATAGTATAAAGCACTGACAGTGCCTTGCATGCTGAAATGTTGGTTGCACTATTCCTCTTTGCAGGCAAAGGTTAGACATTATACATTATTGTATGATGTTGGTCTGTAACCTTTATGTCTTATGTGATGCTCCTTTTTTTTTTTACCCAGGTTTCTGTTGAGAAAAGTGTACTGAATTTCAATAGGCCTAACCTTGTTAAATAAAGGTGAAATAAAAACAATAAACATGCAGAAACAGCAACTATGGACATCCTTTTGAGTTGTGATGTGAATTCTGGAGCAACATGCTTGGTATTACACACCAGTCTGGGTCCAGAGTTGACTGAATACAGATGCACTTGAGAGGTCTTGACAGTTAGCCGTATTTAATTGTGGTAATTTCACCCCTTCATACCAGGGATGATAGTAGTGCCTTTGTCACGTAATCTCATAATGGAGATTCCTATCAGATGCTATTAAACCTAATTACGGTATTTATATCCGCGCAATTAGGTACATCCTTGAGACTCACTTTCAGGTTTGTGAACTGAACTCAAGTTTCATTTGCAAATGTAGACATGGATAGAATGTATTTATATAATGCCTCCAGCCCTGCTGCAAAAACTCATATTACTATTATACTGGATAGCACTTTTTTACTATTAATAATACACATAAATGATAAATATGATGCATTTTAATTTTAGTTTTTAAATTCTATACATGCTTAAAAGTTATAAAGACATAGTGTAGTGTATGTATAGTATAATGTATCATGTATTGGGTCATAAAGACTGTTTTGGTATGTGGAGCAAGCTGTAGGTATTATCAACTTAGAGAAATGTTTTGCAAAGACAACAGACATGGTCGTGTATTAATGAATGTATCCATCTCCCCTAGACAGTAAGCAGACAGATCATTCAGAGCACATTTACCTGGTAATTGAGAGGTGAAGTAATTACACTTGGTAGAGTTATTGATTGCGGACAGGGGCCAAAGGATCCGTCAGCTCTGCCAGGTTTGAAAAGATCACAAAGTTCCTTAAAGGTTATCTCAACACTTTGACAGGTGTCTGCAGCATGGAGGCACATCACTCCGAGGCCCTGAGTCTAAACCTTCACTCATATTTCAAGCCGATTCTGAGTTTCAAACTTCCACCCCATCCATCTACAATGACTCCCAGCCCTTTGACTGGGACTTTAAAAAAGAGGATGAACTCTGAGCTTGGTTTGTCAAATCAATCTAGTCACGGTGGAGGAACGGCGGGGTTCATTACTGGAAGGGCTGAGGAGCACTCCGATCAACTCTCTAATATCGCTGTGATCCTCTCCTCTTTTCTTACCTAATTGAATTCTCCAGGAGAGATGCCCCTCAGCTGGCGATTTATCATATCCTGAAATTGGAGGAGACTAGCTCCATGAAGGACGTGTGCAGAACATTTAATCCACTCCTTATGCTGTAAGACTGGTGCCGTGGTCTCTGCTGGGATTTGAGTTATCCCAGTGTGGACCACCGGCCTTGGGAAAGGCATCGTTATGCAGTGCTGGGAGCAGCAGCAGGAACCTGCATGCATCCCAATTCAAACACACTGCCTGTCATGTACAGTTAGACCATGCTTCACAACAGATGGTGTTGTAATCTGTAATCAAAGTCCCTAAAATGCACAAACTAAATGCACAATGTGTCTTTTTGTACTTCAATCTATTTTTCTATTTATCCACCTCTACCTTTCTCTCTTTGACTCACACCTGCCTGTGTTATTCAGTTATTCTGTCTCTTCAAAAAGGGGAGGAAAGACTCATCTCCAGGATGGTGAGTTTCGGAAATTTTGCAAATCTCTACAAATAAATTCTACCTGGAGAGCTAAATTCCCACCACAACCTTAGCAAAGAAAAATGGACCTTATTTGACATACAATCAAAAGTTATAAAAACCCAACTGACCTCATAATAACTCCAGATTAATTGGCACAGAAACTAAATATTTTAAAATGTAAAAAGGCTTGTGGCCCTGATGTAGAGGTTAAATGCTTAAAAACAGCTGAGGTGCACAGAGCTTTACTCAAATTATTCAGTCATTCAGTTCAGCCAAATTTCAAAACATCTGGAGCCAAGTGCTTGTCACCCCAATCTTCAAGAGCGGACCCAAATAATGTCAGAGGCATGTGTGTGAACAGTAATGCGAGGAAACTCTCTGGTAGCATTTTGAATGACAGAATTGTATATTTCCTCTATATCTTGTATAAATATCAAACACAATGTCATGAGTAAAGGTCAAACTGGCTTCCTACCAAACCATCACACCATCAACCACATTTGCACATATACACACCCTAAGCATATAAATTAAAATAAAAATTGAAAGACATTTGCATGTTTCATTGTTTTACAAAAAAAGCTTTTGACTCAGTTTGGCCGAAGGATTACATTGCAAACTGGTATAAAGTGGTATAGGAGGTAAAATGTATAGCATAATATAAACTACCAACACAATGTACAGCATTCTTTGCTCAAAGTAAGGTCAGACAAGGCAGCAACCTCAGACCAACACTGTTCAACTCACTGTTCAGTATTTATATCAACAAAGTAGCAAGGCAGCTTGAACAGCATGCAGCTGACTGCCTCACATTACAAGATACAGAGGTCACGTTTTTGCTATATGCAGATGACTTGGTCTTGTTATCACCTACTCCAAGGAGGTTATAAAAACACCTTAACCTCTCAGAAGAACACTGCTGCCAACAGTGGGCCTTGGCAGTAAATGAAAAAAGAAAAAGAAAATGTAATGTTTTTCCAAAGGAAGCCCAGATGTCATGAACAAATACCAGTTCAATATGCAACTCACCTTGATCTCACCATTACTGCATCAAAAAGTTCCTCTGTGGCAGGGAACACAGTAAAAGAAAAAGCTCAAAGAGCTATAAAGTATAAAATAAAACTAAAGTACAATAAAAGACAATATATGTGTATGGTACTAAGAGGTCAGAGATATTGCAGGGAGAGAAGCCATAAGGAGCCTTAAAAGTAATGAGTGAAATCTTAAATTCTATTCTAAAACATACTGGGAGCCAGTGTACGGAGGCTAAAAGTGATGTGATCATGTCTCTTGGTTCTGGTTAAAAGCCTGGCAGCTGAATTCTGTACAGTCTGTAGGCGATCAACAGATTTTTGATTCAGGCAAGTAAAAACACTGTTGCAATAATCTGGGCGTGATGAGCTGAAGACATGTAAAAGTTAAAAGTTAAAATAGATCATATTTTTGAAATATTTCTAAAATGATTGGATAACCTTTGCAGGCTGCTGCTCAAAACACATAAGCATAAATCAGGTCATCAAAATATGCAAAATCTGTCTGAACTATCTGAACCATCGGGAAAGTGTCACTGAATGTCATTGTGACCTGAAAACAGAATATAGTTTAGATGACTATCACCTGAACTGTCCGAGATAGGACGCATCAACAGATCCTCAGTCAGGCCAAACTTGGTGACCACAGGCTGGCCATAAACAGGCAGACATAAGAAAACCTGGGAAAACCCCAATTTATCAGCCGTGGAGGAATGGATTGGTGCTTAAACTATTCGTACAATTGTTTCCATGCAAATTATGTATGTATTTATCAGTTTGTACTTATACATGAGAATGTGTGTAAATTTAAGCACAGCTCTGACCGTGTGTATGCACATCACCTTGTGGTAGAAAAGGAGTATGAATGTATATATATAGTCTGTGTATTTATTTCTGATATACACACTATAGGCTATTCAGTTTTTTCATTCATAATTCTGTCTTAGAGAGTGATTTAGGCCAGATTTAGGTCCAGATTTAATTTCAATAACTGTTCTGCTTTCTGATTATGTAGAATTTACAGATTCTTCAACCTTTTCCCATGCTGTATATTTCCTTTTGCTGGTCAGTCCAGTGCCAAGAGTACCTCCGCTTCCATGACCAAAACTTCTAAGTCATTGTAAAGTGAAGTTATTTTTCTTCCTCTTTGACTTCTCTATGGTAAATCTGATCAGTGGCGTTCCCTGGTAGCATTTAAAGGGATTGTGTGCTACTATAAATAGTCATTTGGAGGCGTAAGTATGGGCGTGTGGGTGATTTAGAACATGTTGGATTTATCAAGGCACATCACTTACTTGTGTCTGCAAGAACATTTGAAACCAATTTTCCTGTACTTATGAACTTTGTAAATTTTGTTTGTAGTAGTGAATTTAGAAGATTTTCAAGAGGAGTGGGGTTAAGTAACTTACATTGGCCTTTTTACATCGTTGCTGTGTGCAGAGTATCTAGGTTGTTAGATGAGCATTTGAATTTGAGCACAAAGAAAGTGCTTTAGATCTAATGTTTGACTCAAAATGAGGTGGCTTCTTGCAAGTGTGTGTGTGCAAATATGTGCTTGTGTGTCCAAGACATTTTGCTGTGGCTTCTGGTTAGATCATAGTGAGATCATGGGTGGTAGTTGAATGCTTTGGTGCGATCAGAGGAGGTACATGGCCCAAAACGTTTGACCACCGCTGGTGTAATGTAAACATGAACCTGCAAAACCTCATTTTTTTCTTTTCGCCTATTTCAAATCTGTTTTTGAATCTGTATTTCCAGTATACATTCTGCTAGTCACATCTACCTTATTGTGAACGAAGAGATACAGCCTGACTACTAGTATGTTAAGTTTGGGAGCTCACTGACCTTCTGCTATGAATCCACATGAGCTTAGAGTTAAGCAGACTCATAAGGACTGGCTTTGTTTTTCATCTCTTTTTATTAAGGGGATGTATAGAAATATGGATCAAATTGCCCAATAGTGCAGCAGAATATTTTTAGACAAGCATCAGTTTCATTTATGAAAGACCCTTGGGATGTTAAAAACATTGTTGTATTTTGCTCCACCTCTGGTAGGAGTATCTCAGAATTTTGGGGTCCTTCCCACTCGCCTATTAAGTTTCAAGTTTTATGCATCGCCGTTGTAAATGGTTTTAACATGAAGACAGGGTACACAGGAGGATTGCTTTTTAAAGCCAAGCCATACAGGACTGTGCGCTATTAGTTAATTTTATGACACCCAAAGTAGGAACCACAGCTTTAATCTCAGAGAACTACAGGTTATGCTATTCTGTTATACTGTATTATACACTATACATTATACTACATTATACTACACTATATCCTACACTATATTACATTATACAATACTGCACTGCACTAAATTCTTTACTATGCTATACTATACTATACTATGCTATACTATACAGTAATTACAGTACAGTACTGTATTGTACTGTGCTATATTACAGATATATTGTCCGTCAACACTAAGAAAAAATACAACATCCTGCATACTACAGTATACCAATACTCCTGTTTTGGGAGTCTTTCTGATGTGTGGAGGATAGGCCATTTGGACAGGATAGGAAGTATATCACCCCAGTAATTATTCATATCTCCAGATGGGATGTCTTTTAAACACATTGCGTATCACTGTGCTAAAGGTCTGTCAGATTTGCATGCAGGATGGCATTTTTGGCAGAAATCCAGTGCAGCACTACCTCTTATTTGACTGAAATTTACTGTGCTGTGCAGGACAGTGGCCCTTTAAGCAGAGTCCAGATGTAACTACTGACACCAATGGAAAGCCTCATTAGTCTTGTTAAGGTTTGGTTTGGTTGTGAATGGGAAGAGCTGCCCTCTGTCATCTAGCCAGGTTTTCATGGTCAGTGGACCCAAAACAATACTAACACTAACCAGGGATATAGGAATTACTGTGATTTTCGTTATATGAAACGTATTTCCCATCTGTGCTAATGTTTGGATTTCCTTTTCTGTTTTGTTTATTAATTAAGCCATTAAGACAATCATTCTCTCAAGATTCATATTTCTTTTTCTGTCTTTGACAGACAATTCAACAACAAACATATCGTGCATGCATGTAAAGAAACACCAAGATTAATGGGGCAATAAAATTACAATGTAGATTTAACTGAACCCTGGTCTTGTTGTTTCATTACTGGAAACAGATAAAAACTGATGACTGTTACTGGTTTTTGTATTAGATAGTTGACATTGTTGTCTTTTGACACAAGTGATCCAAAATGCCAGAGAGATTCAGTAAATTTGATTAAATGTGTTGGTTAATGAATAAACAAATGATTCATTCCATAATGAGATATTCACCGTTTGTGAATATATTACCACATATTTTTGTAAACTGCCTGACAGCACAAATTTTAAATTAATTGTAATGCATTTTAAGGCATCTTAATGTCTGGTACCTTAAGTCTTTGGCTGGCAGGAAGACAACATTTTTACAAATGGTCGCCTCAAGATTTTATACAAATTAATGATGACATTAAAGTAATGTTTATTCCAGCATGGATCTATAACATTTTGGAAATGAAAAGTACTTAAGTCTCAGAGCATTTAATGGTCTGATGACAACTGTGGTTACTCAGCTGTCTTGCTTGACATAGCATCTAAGTGCTCTGCTTGTTTTCCTGTGCAGATGGAGGTCTATAGTGTTGACTGTGACATCCGTCGATGTGCAGATCCATTGCCTCCTGAGCCACTGTTGAGTAACTCCAGTATGGAGTCAGTTGAATCCAGAGAGGATCATAGTCTGATGACACTTGGCAAAATGGCACACTAATTATAGCCATTTTCATTTTGGGCAGGAATGCTTGAGCTTAGTCATGTGTGAAGCGTTGATACCTTTCAGAGCACGGACCGATGCTCCCACGACGTTTAGCCCTGCCAAATCTCTGCTGTAGACTGGCTGAGCCTGCAGCGAGCAGTGACACTCAGAGGCTTAGGCAGTTTCCACCGAAGGCTGGATCGGCAAACCGGTGACACGGAACAGTTTGGGGCCAGCCATGGGACGGCATCCTGGCTGGGAATATTAGTAGCATTAAAATACTTTGAGCCAATGGCCCTGGCTTGGCCTCAGAAACAACACACCTCTCAGATACATCACAAATGTGTGACTATTTTAGCTTTTCAGTGCAGGATTTAAAGGTAAATTTGTTGAAATTTGTTTATTTTCAATCTGCATAGAGCTGCAGGTATATAGTGTTACAAATTAATACAGTTGGTATGGAATTACTAATATTCCCCATGAATCATTTTCAGCCAGAACACCCAAGTTAATGTTGCAGACTCATGATACTTCACAAATTCAGTGTGCTTTGCACTAGAGTATAAGAAATATAAGATACACTTTATTGATCCCTGAGGGGAATTGGGTCAATACATCAGCAAAGAAACAAGTTTCAGTTGGAGAATAAGGAGTAACACTGGTAATAAAGGATATGACTAAGTATGATAAAGTAAAGAGTATGTTAATGCTAGAGTGTCTTCAAAGAGCTTCTGCTGGCTAAAATGAATTCAGTTTGGTGGCTCCTTGCAGATGTATTGTTTTACAGATGTCAGCAGTTTACAGATGTACAAATTTACAACCCAGTGCCAAGAGCATTTCTGGAGGATGTGGAGATATGCATCATTATCTATGCACAGAATGATTAATATAACTACCCACACAGTCTACCTTTGTAGTGCCACTGTACGCAGATCATATCAGATTTAGAAAGGAATTCATCTTTTTCCAAGATCACTTGAAGTGATAGACCAGTGGCCAGCATTTAGTCAGTGCCAACTGTTTGTCTTGTCAGTTGGTGTTTTGGGCCATCCCTCCGCTGGAGGACAGATCCCTGGGAAACCTCTGATTACTAAAGCAATCAAATGCAATTTCATTCATGCTATTTTTTCATTGTGCTTTGTATTGATCTGAAGTCCCTTTGTTGGGCTGCTTTCCCTCCAATTGTCTGTCCCCATGGATTTTTCAGCTGCAGTTGCTGGAAAATTTTGGCATTATCCTAAGTGCTGAATCCATCGTTTCTGTGCAGGAGAATCATTTTTAATATAGCTCTAATTTGGTCAATTTTGTCTGTCACTTTTATATCGATGTCATACTCTCCAGCTCACAGTCTCTGCTGTTAATGTAATTGAGACAAATTGTCACAATTTGCTGTTGCTGGGTTTTTGTATTTTTCCAGTGAAAGTGCTGTGGAGAGAATGGTGGACCCATTTATTTATATGATGCCTTTATCTGACAGTATGAACACTGAATATATATATATATGTTTTAATCCTTATTCATCAAGGCAAGATTGATTGAGCATACATGACCTTTTCATTTCTTGTGAACAGTCATTTCTTTCTTGTGGTTGTTTCTTGTGTGCCAGGAATTTTTTTGACACTAAATCAACAATTACCTATTTTTCTGAGGTTAAGAATCAAAATTGGGTTATTCTACGTAGTCAAATTGATAAGATAGTTGCTCTTCCCAATCTCTCCTCTTCCTCCTCCTCCTCTGATGTCTCTACCCAATGCATTTCAGCGGGGGAGGCAGAGAGTGACTCAAACTGGTTTTTACCATCATGTTTTAACTACCAACTGTTCCAAAAAAGCAGCTCACTGGCAGACAGCAGGAGAGTGTGATCGTCCCGGGTACCCCATGAGGAACTCCACAAATGTGATGCAGGGTGTGGCTCAGGCAACCTTCCCTTGGCAAATAAAGGTTAAAAAAAAAACAGTGAATGGACATCCCAGTTGGCCTTTTTATATTAGTGCTCATGTTGGAGGCCATTTTATAAACCCAATTCTCACCAACAGATGGAAGGTAGCTATAATTTCATAGGCTCATACATTAGGAAGGAAGCCGGTGCATCTGTCTGCCTGTGTGTGTGATTGCATTTGCATAGAGGCAACAGGCGTGGGTTTGTCTCAGTGAGCGAAACCACAGAGATTGGTGTAATACTTGATTCCCATTTACAAGCTGTGAATGCCAAATGTACCTCATGATTGGTTTGGAGGATGACTTGTTCCAGCATACCAGTCAGAGTAACTGATGAAGGAAATAGCCTCCTTTCCGCTATGGCTGCTGTCTTTGTGTCCTCTCCACACATGTGTGGCAGCTTCATCTTTACAATGCGGCTTACGGCTCAAGCAAATAAAAGAAAAGGAAAGAAAAAAACAAAAACGGGTTATCTGATTGATGTTAGTCGTGTGCTTTAATCTGGAGGAGAGCCACTCCACCGCTGCCTCCCTACTCTGAAGTGTTGGGGCTATGCTAAAGTGGTGCTCTGCCTCCATGAAAACAGAGAGGGAGGCAGAATGTAGATCAATATCCCAGGAACACACCAGAGACATTCTATTTTATTAAACATTTTCCCATTAAGGCGGCGGTGCGAGTGTTGTAGATCATCTCAACAAAGTCGTAAATCACACAGAGACAGCAGTATTGGAAACAATGGGCAGGATCAGTGAAGATTACCAACAGACAGAAGATAGTCAGTGTTTGTGTTGAGATGTGCCTGCACTGTGCACTGCTTGAGACCCTCACTTTTCTTATTGCCATATGAATATGGATTCTGAGGGAATGGCTTTCTGATAATGTAGAAACAGATTATAATCATATTCACAGTGCAGCACAACAATATCACAGGCGCCAATACAACAGGACATTAGCTGTGGCTTTCATTTGGCTACAGTCACCTGATAATGATAACCACCTGTTGATAATTATCATTTTAATTAATATAATTAATCACCTGTTGTTAGCCTCACTTGTAAATGGAAGACTCAGTGAGCTCCATGCTCCATTCTCAGTATCATAATCACACCTGGGAGCGGTCCAGCACAACTGCAGTTTTGAATTGTGGACCTCAGTTGTTGGTGGTAGTTGCTAAGGTTTCCCTCATAGTATCCTGTTTATTTCCTGTGTACTCACACAGTCATTAATCAGGTCCAGGTGAATTTATTTAGAGGGCACTTAAAGCAAGCAGGTTTGTCTCCAAGTGCTCCTCAGTGGCTCTGTGTGCTCTTCTGTAACCTCCACCTCTACACGGCACTATATTCGACCACTAAGGTTTGGATTGATCGATCAACGATCCAGTATCATCGATGCAGAGTGACAACATCGATCCATAGAATTTTGAAGATAACATTACGCCTTAATTTTGAAAATCCCATGCCACGTCTGTGTGATCGGGCCTGTCCAAGTGCGATTCATTCCATCAAACTGTGCGAGTGCCAGGCGGATCATGCAGCAGCCAAGAAAAAAAAAGGAAAAAAGAGGAAATATACAGCCCTCTCTGCAATAAATCAGCAGTTTGGAAATATTTCAGGATCAACAGACGAAGCAAATAATAACTTTAAAAAATAATAAATAAAACACTCCTATGTTGTTGTGTTGTAAAGCCAAGTTGGTGGAGCGTAAATGTGCATTGTTTATGTTCATGACTGAAGGGCCATCCGGGGTTCTTGAAGTTAACTGAGTATTTGCATATGAACATGAGAAATATAAAAATGTTGTTTTTCATTTAAAATATCTAGAGGAACTCATTAACAAAAACATTCAAATCATGTTTTTTTGTGAGTGAATAGAAATGTAACAAAATGTGTGAAATGGGCACATGATATCGTCTCATATCGATTGTGGGCTGCTGAACCGAATTGAATTGAAAGGCTTTCTAATATCAGCAGAGATGCTGTTATTCAGAAAAAAGAATACCATAATAAAATGTGTATATGAATGCCGGCGTTAGAGGCCATTTTCCAATCGATTGTTAGGGGAGTAGTGATTCATTTGTTGCCTCAATTGATTATAAATTCAATTCAATTACTGTATTGATCTGTGAAAAGAAAAAAAGGGATGCATCACCCTGACTTTAGCTTGACTCGATATGAAATGGCTTGAATTGATTAATTCACAATTCTTAAAAAAGAGCTAATGTTGGTGGTAAACAGAATACTACAAATTGCATTTTTTTCCAAAAAAGTATGTTTAAATAATAATGTTAAAGCAAGAATGAGTGTG
>OMLB01039729.1:2059-16107 GCA_900302555.1 Myripristis jacobus | reverse complement strand
ACCCCCACCTCCTCCTCTTTTTTCCCTTCTCAGAGAACCATATTCTCCTTTGCCCTCCAAAGTCATTGCTGGCCTCTCCCGTGATCTCCTTGATCCCTCATCGGGGAGGCCAAGTGCAATATCTCCACCAGTAAATTAACATTTTTCTCATTACCACCAGCTCTGTGCTCCCGTCTTGTCTGAGGATGGGCGGCTCCTCCCCAGCCTGAAGTCGGGCGCTCACTGCCTCTGGCCCTCCTAGGGAAGGTTGTTACCTTGCACGATGCTCATTTCTGTCTCTGACTGACTGAGCTACATTTACATACTTTACATACTGACAGAGCAATGGCTGTCTGTGTTAATTCTCTCCCTGGGGCTGTTAGCAGTGTGGGCCTGAGGGCATACTTACTGTTGGATCGCTATTGGACAGCTACAGCACATAGATTTATATGTGGCCTGGTTCATCATTTCATTGTGAACAACGTCATTGATTAAGTCAGTGGCTCATTTAAGCTCATTATGAATTAGCAAATTTGTATTTTCCTGAAAACAGAGCTGGCTGATGATCACATTCGCTAATTGTTGTTTTCGTATATCTTTCAAAGATTATAACACCATCACCATTCAAGTTACAGATGCAAAGATGCAGATTACTGTTGTTATTCGGCTCAAAACTAAGCCAACATTTTGGATTAAAGAAACGTAATGCATTGTTTACTATTCAGCATCATACAGAAGTTTTAATGCTCAAGATTTCCCAAATGCAAAAATTTCCCACCAACCCCCATTTGGTTAGATTTTGTCCTAAGGCATGCAATATATTTTTTGATTTTATATGTAATTTTCATAGATTTATATAACTGAAATTAAGTCAGTCATTTGAGTACATCATTGTGGTAATGTCTATGCAAATACATCCATATGATTTGCATTAAAAAATGCATTACCTGGTGTTTGGCTTAAAAAACGTATTTCTGTCAACCAAAGAGCTACACTACTCTCTATTCTTAAAAAGGCATTATGATTTCATTTAATGTTGTACTATGTGTTTTGTGTTGTAATTGTAGATGCCATTTTCAGTGGCCTTATTATCCACCATTCTCATAAGGTGAATATCTCATTTTTGAGCAAAACACTTGAATTCAAAGAAGAGTGCTTCTACTGGGTTTTCTAAGGGAGTTCTAAAACACCCTTCAGGCAAAGAAATAATTTATATTTCTTATATATTTATTTTTATTTCCATATTTTCATATTTAAACCAACTTCACAGCAGTTAAGTCATGGTGTGTAGTGGCATACTGAACGGCACAACAAACCAAAACCTATTGATTTGTTACTCCACATTTAGCCACAGTAAGTTTGAATCCACATTCGTCATGCATCGTTCATCTGTTGCAGTCCAGGTTGAAATGTGGAGACGCCCTCCCGGAGAGACTCAGTCACACCTTTAATAATGCTGACCGGAGATTTGCTTTGCCAGTTTCAAAATAAATAAATGTTTGACCCCATTTGGTTGTTTTGTCCTAAGGAACCTGATATGAGATTTTTTTTCGTTGTTAGATATAATTATGTATGAAATTGTCATTACCATGGGTGGTGTGATAAGCCAGTCACAACAGTCATCCTGGTATGTCATTGTGCTAACCTCTATGGAATGAAATTGTGAAATTAAACTGTTTTCTCATTTTGCTGGAGACCTTGTGAAAGTAGCTCAAGCACCCCTGGATGAACCCCAGAACAACACTTTGAGAAGCAGGGGTTGTATAATGAAACATCCACATCCCAGTGAGACACCACAGAGATGTGATCAGACCTCTAGAATATAATTGGCACCAACAGCTGGGTGTAATCAGCACACTGCGTTATGAGGCGCCCACTGATGATGTCAATGACTTCTTTGGGAAGAGACATCTGTGATTACAAGATTAGAAGTCATTACCATTGTAGCCTAACACAGTGGTTCCCAAAGTGGGGCGCAGGGTATCCCAGGGGTCCATGAGAGGATTCCAGGGGGTTCCCAGCAAAATGAGGATTAGCTTGAATTCACAGTTTCTTCCCTATCTAGGAGTTAACACAATGAGGGAAGGTATGCCTATGCCACTAAGAGGTTTCAATTTCTTCTACTGATGAGACAGTCAGCATAAGTCTTGTTCCCTGGGAAGAACCTTTGCCGAATGGAGGTGTGTGCTCGAAAGTATCACTAATTTGTGGCCCTTGACATGAAAAGGTTTCGAAACTAGAGTTGTCACAATAACTTAAATTTTAATGCCGGCTAAGAGTGAATTCCAAACTGAATTTAATAAATCATTAGTACTTTCGCCTAGAGGGATTCTGTGAGCTTAAATTCCATTTTCAGCAATACATCCGGAGCGTCCATGTGCAGATAAGAGTAGTTATTCCGCGCTGCACTCCAAGCACTCCAGACACTCTTCATCTGTATGTGTTCATATATGTATGCTGCTTCAAGTAATTTGCAATCCTCCTTGAGTTCAGAATTGGACGTTTCATATTCTTTTAGTTTTAGCCAGTGTTTCTATTTCTCACTTTCTTTATTGCCATTGATACATAGAGCTGCACGTGACTGCTACAGTTTTGTATCATCCTCGGCTGAAATGTCCAATGTGTTTTTGCTGCACGTACAAATTCTGGGTTTTGTTTGTCATTACTTGTGCTGAAGTTGGTAGACTATCCAAATAGGACCACTGACAAAATGAAACCAACCTATGGCTTACATAAGCATCCAGTATGATCCAGTAGCACCTAATTGTCACATTATCATGAAACCATGGTTATGCAGACCCAGTGAGATCATCATGACACTGTAGGGAAAGTGAGACTTTGGTACAGTGTGTTTCTCCGGAAAAAGAAAAAAGGAGTGAAGAAATGCCTCTGTTGTGTCAGTTTGGTGACAGTTTGCTGTGTATTCTACTGTTTTGTGTTTCAGAACGATCATGAACTGCAACCTGAGGATAATCCAGGCTCGCGCCTTCGCTCAGAACCAACACCTGCGCTACATGTGAGTAAATACTGTATATCTGACAACACTCTTTTCTGTTGAAAGACAGCTGTGACTCCATATACAACCTCTAGGTTTTTTATCTGTCAACTTCACAACATTCAGTATGATTTGTGGTATTTGACTTAGGTTGGAGTACATGGCTGCAGATGAGTTAGTACTGAACAGATGATGATGCCACTGATAGGGACTGGCATGTAGAAAATTGTGGCACTGCTATTACTGTTGCAGCAGCCTCACATCTTAAATGAGACATCCATTATTTGCCTCGGATAATTGGATTCCTATCTGCCCTGGTTCTTTGTGCTTCGGTAGAGCAACATGCCGAAGATGCAGCTCCATTTAGTCTGTACTCGCCAAATGGACAATTTGTCCAGGAGGCCAAGCATCAGAGAGCTAGGGGAAGAGCAAAGTAATTTCTTTAACAAAGGCTGATGTGTCACTATATGACAGCCTGTTATTCCCCAATTTTCCAGGAGTAAACACAGTGAGGAACTCAGTCACAGTCTCTTACCTGAACACACTGCCATTTGCAATTTCAGTTGTTGGCTGAGAGGCAGTTGGTGTCTCTTTTCCAGTGTGGATGACCTCTGTTAGGCTTGACTGGCTGCATCTTGCACTCCAATGTATAGTGTTTGTTTGTTTTTTTGTTTGTTTTTCCCAGCAGGGCGGTGTAAGATTTAATTGACTTACTTTCATTCTCTACAGACTTTCCCTTGTATTAGCCATAACCAAAACATGCCTAACCCTAACATTAACCATAACCTTAACCAATATGTGACCAAAATGTGAAAAGCCCCATTGCCAAGCTGGAAAAAAAACCCCAGAAAAACAAAAACAAATAAATTGCACACTGTGTATGTAATAAATGTACCTTCGGATCAGTCTTTTTTGGATGTGAAGCAACTCTTTGAGCTCTAATGGCACTCACTCACTCACTCACTCACTCACTCACTCACAGGATCACAGTTAGCTATAGTTGCACTCCATTTGCATGTACCAAACTGCCACTTCTTACGATGCATCAAGGGTGGAGCAAACTGTTTTAAAGGGCTGTGGGTTGCAGCTGTAGCAGCTACTGGCTGATCTGCAAATTGTGTAACAGTAGCTGTGAAAACAAACAGTAAATTACCCATTATTGGCTCTTAATCAAAGCCAAATTTAAAAATCATATTTGTGCTTCTGCAAGCATTTTGATGGTAATCCAATGACAATTTCACCATTATTTAACTGTAATGGGTGCCGTGGAGTCAGGTCGGCAGAACAGGCACGAGCCAGTTGGATTTTGGAGCGCGCTCAATCATTCGGGAAGCAAGCTTAATGTGATCCACATTTATAATACAGCTAAAACTGTGCTATTTAGCTGACCACATGCAGAGGTATTAATTTGTCTGATATCAGTTATCTGTACAGTTGCAGTCTGCGATCTTATATTGAATCAAACTAACCAGTAACTGTGGCTCCCCAACAAGTTCAAATATTTGACAGCGCAAAATACACATTCCCAAAAATAATAGATACCTGGGAGTCAGTCCTATTTTACATGTAATTCCAAATGTCATTTCACATGCAGACATTACCATTAAATAGTAGCCTAGTACATAAATGGCAGCCTAGACTGGAATAAAATCATCTTACTTCAATTACTATGGATGCATGTGTGTACTCATCTGTATACATCTTATATGAAACTTGAAAGAAAAAAAAAAGTCATCAGTCTGATAACTCATTTCCATTTTTTCTCATCTTAATTTCATTTCATTTTTTCCTGATGTACTCATTTTTATCATGTGGTTTGTATATTATTTCTATTTAGGCTATTTTTAGGTTTTAGGCTATTTTGCTGGATGCATTTATTATATCTTTACTCTCGGATGTTGTCTGTTAACATTATTGTGTGATGTGTCAAATGTTATGAGTTATTATTTGTAGTTAATTCCACTGGTCTCTAATAATATAGTATGTTATAGATAAGAGGTTATATCTCGATAAAGTTTGCACAAAAAAGCAGAGTAATTGCTTTTCTGTGATATTGGCTCACAGTAGAAAAAAACAATTGCATAGCTTTGTTTTTAACTGTTAAAAGGGAAAAGGGAAAAGGCAATCAAATGGTGAATTTGCTTTTCCGTTTTACTGGCTCACAACAGAAAAAAAGAATTTAATAGCTTTTTGTTTCACTGTTGTTAAATAGAAAAATGATTGATCCAAAGGTAGAGGCGTGTGTGTGCATGTGTTTGCATGTGTGTGTGTGTGTGTGTTTGTGTGTGTGTGTTTACACTCAAGCGGTTGTTGCTATTTTCTTGTCTATATGAGCTAATGGAGCTCATCAACATTTGAAAGACAAGTTCGCCAAAATGAAAAAAAAGAAGAATATAAAAAGTAAAAATCCCACCTGCTCCTGCTGCAATTCATGATTCCAGGTAATTTCTGTGTGATTTGGTGAGAGCCTGCCCTGTCTCTCAGCACCTGGATGGGTATTCATTTGTGGGACTGTCAAACTGTCAAAAATGTACATGTGGAAATTCAACAGCCATAGCTCTTTCTTCAAACAACGACATGGATACTCGGCATAATCCACAGCCTGCATAGGTGAAGATTCTCAGTCATCCGGGTCATATTATATCAAGAAGTAGCAAGTCAAAGGCAACTGTTTGTCTTGAAGACATTTGACGACTCATCCAAGAGTCTTCATCAGTTCTAATGACTGGTGGACAGTCCCAGGCATTAAACTCTTTGAGGATCATTCACATATTAAGTCACATGAGGGTTGTTTAGGTCAACAACTCACAGATGACCCTCAAAGTCCAGTTGCCTTTTGATACTTCTTGATACTTCATAGGCGATGTGTTTCATTGAATGCTGGCAAACTGTGTTTATCTGCCTCTGTCCAAAATAAAGAGGGGATGGATACAGACTGCCATTGTTCCTCAGCAGGAAGTAGTTCCCAAGTTAACGCCCTGCCACCAAGGGCTGTAGATTATGCTGCATGTAAGTGTCATTATCTTTGGAAAGAGATGTTACTCTTAAGTTTTTCACATGTCCATTTTTGATAGTTTGAACTATACAAAACAATAGCCATAAAACCCTGTTGCCTCGGGGTGAAGGCAGATCACAGCTCACTGGAAACCTCACCAAATCACACAGACAATGGGTAGATGGGTAGATTTCAACTGGAGAAAGTGGGAATTTTTTGTGCATTAGTGTTTTGGGGGACCTGCTCCGTTAACAGGTGGAATGAAAGTTAGAAATGTTGTCTTTTCACTGCATTTGTATTTCTGGACATGGTCGCCAGCAGAGGACGGGCCACCATGTTGGAAACCTAACAACAAATAAAAGATTGTAATTGACATTGGCAGTGTAATACTCTGCTCCATTGTGGTAAACAAAAAGCATTATAGACTCATCAGCTCAAGTTTGCGATCATTAGAAGTCATTCACAGCCACCAATAGAAACAGAAGTATCCCATCCTCTACAGTAACCTACCTCAGTTTGATGCCGCTCACAGAATCTCACATCATAAAGATTTATTATTAGACTAAAAATGCGGTAGACTCCGTTGTGCAATAAAAAGGTGGAGGCATCATAACTGGTGGAAACTCCTCTCCAAACAGTCCATGACAGGCCTTTGTTGTGGACTCATTAATGCAGGCGGACGGTTTCTGAGTGACAAAGAGGATGATGATGTCAAACCAGATTAATTATTATGTCTAACCCTTATCCTCAGAAGACCAGCCTCATTGATGTCTATGTCAGACAGGTCTAGTCAAAGCCCAGACCATCAGAGAGCCCTGAACTGGGGAGAATTTAATCCAATCCCTTCATCACCGGTTCAGGCCACCACAGGCTAAATCAAACAGATTAAAGATCTCATTTATCCCACGTGCCGTAACCCTGATAACTGCAATTAACACTCCACCCCAATCACCCCCCCAATTCCTTGCTCTTCTCATCATGATCATCTTCTCACTTTTTCTGGTCTTTGTTTTATGAAGTATTTTATTTGTTTCTATATGAAAGAGCTTGTATTGTGTCACATGCCTCAACTCGACAACGACAGAGGGCGGAGTTCCCAGTATTCTGGATGAATTAATTAACATGCAGCATTTTTATGTAAAGAAACCAAACCAAAGTGTATTTATATAGAAAATTTTACAATCAGCTACATTGGAGTGGGCTTTACAGTCAAACAAAACAGTATTTCAAAGAAAACAAAAGAAAAAAAAAAGCAAACCAAACCTATAAAATGGATTGTAGCATAAATAGAAGTCCATTGTGCCGTTCTCTATATAACTCAACAGTGATTTAATCTGAAACCAGTTCATGAAAGCTTTTACATTTTCTGCTCTAAACACCTGGTGCCTGGTATGTCTGTTAATGGAAATATCATGGTCAGTAATGGTCTCGATCTTTACCGCTTTACTGGGGAATGCTGTTAATATAAAACATAATGACACAAGATGAAACTCACAACCTTGTGAAAATCTCTCTCAGCTTGGGCGTTTGGAAAATTCACTGCTGTTAGTTGACATCCACAGTGAAAGAAGACAACATGTTAGCAAATTAATATAAATGCTTTTGTGTGTTAGGCGTTGGTATGCAGGAATAGAATGGAAATGTGTTTTTTGGCACAAACCAACCTGACAGCTTATGTTGACATGTTCCACAGGTCGATAGAGTGTGTTTTTCTGTCTTGTATATCTGTATGGTGCATGTAGGTCTGCTGACAAGCTCTACCACACAGAATATCCCAACATAATCAGCCTTTTTCAGGGCCAGATAGAAAGGACACAGCCTTGGCTATAATTTTGTAGCCTGCTTTACTTTCACACTAGCCCCTGTCAAAGCATCACTGTTGTTATTATTCGGTGACCTTGATCAGCCAAGTGTATTTTATTATAGTGTATAATAACAAGTACTTGATTGTGATTGGCTGGACATTACAGCAGTATTTGTCAGTGTGGCCCAGAAGATAGAGCCTGTGCTGTAAACAGACTGTTCAATCTGCGCAGAAAGCCAGTGTGTCCATCATCAAACATGTGTCCTGCCGACATGTCCTTGTGCAAGACCCTGAGCACCTAACTGTTAGGTAGGATGACTATCAGCTGAGTCAAATGTAAATGTAAACATGCAATTCAATACAAAGCTCTAAACTTTGGAAATGATTAACTCTCCAGCACTCAATTTGTTTAGCATAAAGAATAACCAGGCACCTCACACACAAATATTTGATCACCACTCTGAATTAATGTGCTTGCAAGATGCCAATAGGAAACAAACATCAACCTCTTATAGTATTTACATTTTCAGCATCTTGCTGATGCCTTTATCCACAGCGACTTACAGTGAGTATAAAAGGTTCAGCTTCCAGGGAACCAATATTAGAAGCAACCAACAGTGAGAAGATCCAGGGTCAGAAGCCACTGACCTGACAATGGTTGGGAAAAAAAAAAACTTCAACCCTAAAATTGCTATGGATGATAGAAAAGCTTGTGAGAGATTCTTTTTTTCCATTGCCCTATATGTGAGTGCTCTTCTCCATCAAAACATTTGAAGGTAGCCTTTATTTCACATCACATTGCTCGCGCTGACTTGCATAACTTACAGTATAAATTCAAGATTTTATGCAGCA
Organism: Myripristis jacobus; assembly: GCA_900302555.1. Classification (NCBI taxonomy): domain Eukaryota; kingdom Metazoa; phylum Chordata; class Actinopteri; order Holocentriformes; family Holocentridae; genus Myripristis; species Myripristis jacobus. The sequence continues at coordinate 7,482 of OMLB01039729.1, read as the reverse complement.
GGCTCTCGCTTAGTTCGTTAGGAGTGACTACCACTTACTGTTGATGCAGTGTGCAGGCTTTACGAGAGAAAGCATCGCTGCTTCCGTGGTCTGGGCCAGGTGGAATGGAGTCACCTAATTTCAGTGTAATGGAGGAGGTGCAAGGTCTAATTAAAGTAGTTGTTTATCACTTCTGACGAACATTAGTGGCTGCGGTGTTGCTTAAAATGATTTCTCTCTCTCTCTCTCTCTCTCTCTCTCTCTCTTTCTCTCACTATATCAATAATTGACATAAGTTAACAGATATTACCAGAAGACCAGTTTTGATTACAAAAATAAATACTAATAAATCAAACTGTAAAAATAGCACAGTAAACAAATTAGTTCAAATCAACCTACCAGTACTACTGCATTAATTATAATGTGATCTCTCTCTATAGATAGGCAGGATGAAGGATGAGGGTGCAGGGGTAATACATCTGACATTTATATTTCATCTGTAACAATGACATGTTTTCATTCATTTATAGTCGTGAGCAGTAGTGCCATAGCTGTTATTTTTTTGTTTTTTTCAATATTGCAAACAAATTGGAAACATTACATGTCCTTACTGAAGCATTGATCAGATCCTACCAGACACCATACAGCAAATGTTAAAGCTTTTCATAAACTGGCTATAGTTTTAATCACTACTCTGTTATGTCAGTCAGCAATAGCAAGATGCAAAATGGACATTTATTAATAAAAAAATTCTGTCAATTATTGCCCTAATTTTGCTGTCTTAGTGCGATTTGAAGCCTTTTCTCCATCTCCTAGCTGCACGATTGGAGACCTTCTGCTGATGTATGGCAGGTCCAAATCTCAGATGTCTTTGTAGTTTTTACAGAGAGCAGAAAATGACTGGAATGGGAACATTGCTTGCTCTTCCTCTCTGTCACCGTCTCTCTCTCTTTTTCTCACCCCTGTTTGAGTTTCTGCTTCAACCGCAGCCCCCCTCACCAAACACACACACACACACACACACACACACACATACAGCACTACATGACAGAAAAAGCCTCGGTGAAGAGGGAGATGTCAACACAACGAGGAGGTGAGAGGTGTGCATTGATGCTAAATAATTGAAAGGAAACTTTAGGTTTGGCAAAATGAATTCCTGGTTGGATCTGCACATTGTTATTACGGTTGGGCTGAATGTGACAGTGAAAGAACAACTTTGCTTCTCCACAAGTTTTGTTTGGGATCTCTTTTGTAGTAGTGGGTGGGTGAAAAAATATGCAAAAGTTAAATTTCCCTCCATGACAGTATATTTGGCTCCTGGATAGAAAGATAATGAGAGTCAATGCAAAATTAAAAATGTGTTTTTCTTAAGTTTAAATCCCCTAAAAGGTCTGACCTTGACCATACTGACTTGCATCTGTGCAAAGTTTGTCACAAGATCTAACCTGAGATTTAGACAGACCCCGGGCTCGCCAGATTTGGCACGTCACAAATCCCACAGCCCGTCCCGTCAGCTATTGGGGTGGTGCTACACCAGCTCTGTTGGTCACGGTGCGGGACTGCTGGTCGTGTTTTATTTTCAAAAAAACAACAAGACCAACTCAAAAGGGCTACTTCACATGAACAATATTACTGTTTTTCTTTTTTTTTCTTTTTCTTTCTTTTTTTTCAGATTTTGCGGTAGATTATGAAATACGGCATATGTTACAGGATCAGACTTCTGTGTTCTGGTTACAAGCCAGTGTGCTCTTAGATGTGCACATTTCTAATGAGGGCACGGTTTACAGTTAAATTTTTTGGCTGTTTTATGGCATTAAGGGATGTTTTTTTTTCTTGGAAAAAATCGTCTAATTATGTATTATATGTATTGATGAACAGAGGTTAAGTTTTAGGGGCTTAATAAATCACTGGAGGGGGACTGGAAATATGGAACTTATAATATGTTTTAATTTAGTTTTTCACGCTGCTTCGACGTGATGGCCATAAAGATCATTGGTCAAAGGGGCTTTCCAACAGGCTGATCACTGCCTGTTTTGTGATTGTGATCTTATGGTTCCTGTTCTTCACACAGGCAGCACAGGCTCAGCTCCCGCCACAGGCAGGCAGCAGCGTGGCACAGTAAACTGCTGTAGCATCTTGACCACAGAATGTTAATGGTTGTATAGCTAATTATTCCCTTCAAGATATTCTTTACTGAGATTATACATACCCATCTGGTGCTGCTGATGCTTCTGTGCTGCACCTGCTGCCGATTGCGTAGGCACCCAGTAATCACAGCAAAGGACACCCTATTGTGTAATTTTGCTATAATGATTTATTCTATATGGTTGAATTGTTTTGTCTCAGCATGGCGAAGGGACTGTACTGGCTTATTGTCATTATTATTACAGTAAATCATCATTGTTTATTGCTCATAGCAGTCCGCTGTGTTTCTCTCTCTCGCACGCCTGGGGGGCTGGATGAAGGGAGCTGGCACATCATTTAAAACTGGTCATACAACGCTGGATTGCACAGCGGCATATTGCACTCACCTGAGGAAAAAAAACATGTTTCAAATGATGTTTTCATAATCTCTGAAAAGATGTTATATTTCTGACATAATTATCTGCTAATTTTGAAAAAAAAGAACACATAATTCTGAGACAGTGATGTCAGTAAATGTGGTTGGAGATGTGTGCTTGTTGAGGTGCATTTCACCAAAGGAAGAATATCCATTTTTATTTCTGTCTTGGTTTGAGACATAAGGAGACACCAGCATCTTTGGGGTAATATACTGTAGATGGAACTGTCATTACTGTGTCAAGTTTGCTCGCTTTAGGGTTTTTCAAGCAGAGAGCCTCTTCTCACCTGATTGACAACAGCATTATTGCCAGCTCTTTACCAAGGGAAGTAACCATTAGCTGCTCAAAAAGTTACAAGAAGTCACCCGAAAACATTATCAATGTGGCAAAATTACTAATGTGGAGATTAGGCATGTTATGCTGTCCAGAAAAAAACTGAAAATAAGACATATAACCAGTTTATTTGGATTTTATCATCATATTAAATGAGCAAGCACACAGATTCACACAGTTTATATCATAATAATCATAAAAAATAGAGGGTGAATGTGTCACACAGGGCAGCAGCCATATAAAATCCTGACTAAACTGAACATTGCAAAGGCACTTTTTATTGCCACTGCACATATACAGCATATCAAAACATGTTTGAGTATGAAGTTATTGCTATTTTGGGCTGTTTTGACTTATAGCTTGAGGCACTTAAATGCTTAATTTGTGTAGCTTATGTTGACTGAAAATGGAAAATCTGTATTGAAATGTAGATGGGAACAACATGATTAGAGCAGGCATTATCATAAAAATGTACTGGTTGTATTGCAAAATCATTTGTATGATATTTGAGTGATGTGGATTTGTAGAGGTGATGTTTTTATCCTGGAACTGATTGGACCAGAAGTCTTATACTAGCTCTGGCTGGCAGAACACAAGCCTTGACATTGCTGTATTTGTCCAGGATCAGTTGAGCCAATATAGCATGCCTCATGGATATCAGGTTATCCGTGTGGAATATGTTCACACTATGTGGTGACTGAAGATGCAGGAAGGCAGTTGTCACACTGCTGCAATAAAATCTACATATTCTTAAAAAAACCTTTCAGATACTCATAATAGACTGACGTGCATGTGAAATGCACCTTTACCTGCACACATCGTCATCTCCACCCAGATTATTAACTAGATATCTAGATTTACAATGCAAAATGCTTCTGTGGGATTTTGCCCAGCAGAAGGAACTAGAGTGCAGAGTCCCAGGCTTGGAGTGATGACAGTCAAGCTAGTATGTAGTGCATTAGTTTTATTTTGCATGTTTCCTATTGATTAAAAGTATTGAAATGTGCATTATAAAAATTAATTAAATCCATGCTGCAATCATTTATATAACATTCAGTTTTAATTCAGTGCATTGTTTAGTAATGTACTGTACACTCTCAAAGTACATGCTCATAGCTTCAGATTAAAGACCCTATGTCTGACATGGCTCACTTTGGCTTGACTTGTCTTGGACAGTATGATTTGCTTGGGACTTCAGAAAGGGAGACTTGGGCCTGTCTCTCATTAATACTTTAGGACAATAGCCATCTGCTGGCTGGGTGGAAACCCATCACCAACCACTTCCTGTTCCCCTGTCCTCCACCTAGCCTCCCTTTGATCCCTTCATGTGTCTGGGTACAAACACCCGGCATTCATGCCATGCCACTGTGGCATTCATCCGCCGCACAAAGCACCTGATGGAAATGAACTGTGTCAACAAAGGCACCACAAGAAGGTTGTGGGCTTTCAACTCATTTGTGCCGATGCTGGGTCCCTTCTTCCATTTGATGCTGCTAGTTGGCCAGGCATCGTGCGTCCTGCTTTTCCTAGCCTGTGTCAAATTAAAGGTCAGTGTCTGGATGGTGAGGCAACTCTTCTCTTTATTCCCATGCAGCCAAGGGAGAGGCCCAATAAATCTGGAGGGAACGTTGTCACTAGGGAGTTGGAAAGGTCACTCCCCACAAGGAAAAGGAAGTGGAGAGACTCTCTCATTAAATCTTCTCGCCTACATGTTTTTTTCTTTCTTTTTTGGGGGGATTTTTTTTTTTTTTTTTAAATTTCAAAATGTCACTTTCACACTAGGGTCAGCCTGCTGGCTGGCCTGAAACTGCCTTTAATTAGAAGTCCAATTATTCTATGTTTACTCAGTCAAGGCTTTTAAACCCTCCACTTCCTCTTCAGCATTCCTTTAAAATAGACCTCCTTCATCTCCTCAGTGTCGTTTTGAAAGAGTTACCTCTGCAGGTCTTGAGATATTAACTTTGAACCGTCAGTGACTGGGAAATGAAACTGTTGGCCAGGTGATACTTGCAGTGTCGGTGCTGTTCCGCCTGGCGCTTTTATAGGCACATAAAAATAGAGAGGTGATCTCGAAGGTATAAATGAATGCTAAACTCTGTGTGATATACTGTCTGTGTCTTACATTCACATCGTAGGCGGTTAGCTGACACTCTTATCCGGCTTACAGTGAGAGAGCAGGAGGGTTTGGTGTATTGCTTGAGGTCATCTCGACAGAACACATGACTGCTGATGGGCTCCTTGGCTGTTGCAGGGATTGAGCTTATGATCTTTCATTTCTGAGGCAGACTCTGTAACCGTGAGGCCACCTCGACTGGTGTAGGCCGATGAACTGTCAAGTCTGCATTTAACGTTTCTCTTTACCTGGTCTCAAACAGAAATACAGGTTTGTGTGCCAAAATGCTTTTTCACATTGTGTGGTGACTCTAGCAGCTCTTCATATCGAGTGATACACACTGCATAAAATTGGGGCGTCAGTCACATCATAGATACAGAAGTGAACTTTAAACATTGGAGCCCTGCCAATTCAAATCCCAGACTGGCTGGTGAGAT
>OMLB01039714.1:48193-66823 GCA_900302555.1 Myripristis jacobus | reverse complement strand
GTCTCTGCCCCCCCTTTATCCCCTTTTATTATGTCTAGCCCCTCTCCTTACCAGGTATGGGCTACAGTGAACCGTCGCCTCTGTCGGATGCTCTTGTTGACCATGAGCTTGCGGAAGAGGCGTGGGGAGCTTCGCGGGGACAGTTTAGGGGACGTGGCGCCCCTCTTCCCCCCTACCACACCTGCCATCTTCGGGGGTTCCAGCTCAAGGTGCATGTGCTCCTTAAAAGTCCGGATGCACGAGTCGGACTCCACAACGCTGAGCTCGTTGGACGACATTTCTACCCCCAGGTTCCTCTGCTGAAGTGAGAATCCTGCACGGTCCTGTGCAGCGGAGTTTCCTTCCTTTCAAATTCTGCCCCTTCTTTCCCAATTCAGTCCGTGGTCGTTAAGCAGCAGCCGGTCATGAGGGTATTTTCCCCCTTTCCTGCCTTATCCAGGCACCAAGAGCTTTACTGATTTCTGAAATGTTGTAGTGGAGAGATTGAGGCTAAGTCACACACAAATATACACACAGGGGAAGGCCAGCTCACATGTATTCCTTCTTTGTTTGTGTTGCTTTGCCTCTGAGCTTTTCTTTCTGTTGCTCTCTCTCTCTCTCCCCTTTCCCTGTTCTTCACGGTTTTTAGGGATTAGCCAGGCAGCAGACGTGCGCTCTCCCTCTCTCCCTCTCTCTCTCTCCCCTTTGGCTCTAGTGCAGCCCTTTCCTGCCCAGTCTTCTGTTCATCTGAGGGTCTTAGAGGAGCTTTACCCACAGAGGGGTCAGAGCTCCTTGCAGGAGAGAAGAATTCCTCTTCTCGGCAATGCCTCTCTCTTTCGTTGTCTCGCTGCCTGCAAAGTGCACACCCCTGTGCTCCCTCTCTCTCTTCCTCTCTGTTTGTGCCTGTAAAATGCACACCCCACTCTCTTCCTCCGTCTCAGTCCATCCGGTCAGCTTGTTGTTGGAGGATCTCCCTTATGAAAAATTCAACAGGGCTGAAAGCTGCTTTCTGGCTCCTATCATTCTCTTCTCTTCATCAACCACTGCTTGACTGACCTCCTCTCTCTGCAACCGCCTCCCCACCTCACATACACACACCTCTCCTACTCCAAAGGCACTTCTGGTGAGGAGCAGAAAGACTCCCACTATGATGAGCCGCAAGTCAGATTTCCTTTCACTCACAGTCTCTCTCACTCAGAGCAGCGAGCACGGCAGAGCAGAGAGCACACACACAGGCAAAAGCTTTGCTTGCTGTTTCATTCAGAATATACACAAGGAACTCACAGCGGGCGCACAGCGAATGTAAGCCACGCCTCCCTTGTGTGCAATTGGCTGCTTGTTGTCGTGACGACAAGCAGGCAGGCACAGTAACAGGTTGCCAGATTTCATGGTTTTTTTTTGTTTGTTTGTTTGCTGTTTGCTTTTTGCCAGGTTTAGTGGTCGTGTTGCCGATGATGTTGTGATCTTTTGTAAGCCAAGGGAAAAACGACCGGTTTAATCAGATTTGGGTATTAGTGAAGAGGCACACACTCAAACGTCACAAGAACACACACACATATGCATAAACATGCACACACAAGCACACATTTGGAACTGAACAGCCTTTTGCAGTAAGAGGGCACACACGTCACATATGGCTTATTCTGCATAGTGACACACTGACAAATTGTTTAAGAGGACATTCTGTCGCAATATATCTGACATTCACGCACACTGCACGCATGCACACGCGTGCGCACACACACACACACACACACACACACACACAAGCCCCTCCACAATTCTATCTGCTGTGGAGGAGCAGAGAAGCAATCCAACCATGAGATTGCTATCTACAGAAAAAGACAGAGTAGATAGACAATGCCAGACACAAACACACACACACACACAGACACACACACACACACACACACACTCGCACACACACATAGAGCTACTGAAGGATGAAAAGAAGTGAAACAGGAAAAAGGGGGGATGCCCTGAAGGTTAAGAAAGATGAGATGAGGGGAAAAAATCCAAGAGGAACATCAAAACAGGCAGAGAGGCAGCATGACGACTACTGGAAATGTGAGTGCTTGCTTGTCTGCTCTGTGGGGTGTTTTGTTTTGGTTGTGAGTCACTGATGACTCTGAGCCATCAAAGCATGAAGCACTCTCTCTCTCTCACTCTCACACGAAAAAGATGCCAATAAAACATTTTGAGAATAGTTTTTCCAGCACTTATAGAAATATGAGGCATCATGGAGGCTCAGCAGGCTGGAGTGTACACATGTGTACGGGTTGTGCATCATGGGTTCAAATTAGCCGACGGTATGCTGCATGTCATTTGCCCTGTCTCCTTCCCTGTCACAAAAGCAAACGTGCCGTGTTTACTCTTGAGGAAGCGTAACCTTGGACACAGCATGAAATTAGTTGTTGTAAATATGATAGAGGTGGGTGTACTGCAACATTTCACTAGTTTTTCAAAATAAAATAGTGGTGATGTGTCCCAATGTCTGTCATATAGATGTATGTGTGCTCTAGTCTGTTCAGCCAAAGTGAAATGTGGCTTGAAAAAAAAAAAACGTTCTTCTATGCATCAATTGACGGATACAGATTTATCACAGATTTCTCCATCTGTCATCTCCCTTGTCTAGAGTCTTGAGACTGAAGTGGTAATCAGAGGTGTGATGCATGGCGCTTAGCAGGGCTGAGTCTTATTTTACCTCTGACGTTTCACACCGCACTACGTTATCCCATGGTACCCTGCTGCCAATGAAGACTTCACAGTGATAGAAGTGAGGAGAAAACATAAGGGGTGAGGGAGAGAGATGCAATGATAAAGTGACAGAATCCCTCAAACAACACAGTAAGAAAAAATACAGGGAAAGAAAGAAAGAAAGAAAGAAAGAAAGAACGAAAGAAAGTAAGAAAGAAAAGGACAATAAATACTGAAAGAGACTGAATTAGAGTGACTTTGTTCGATGTTAACCTCTGCTTTTTGTGTCCTCCTGCTTTTCTATGAAAACGCACAGTGTGTGGTGATAATCATACAAAAAAAAAAATCTCTGTCTTCAGTATTTTAGAGTGGCTTTCTAATGTGGACTCTCCTAAAACAAGTAAAGGAAGAGAAGAAACTATATTCTATGTACAATTAAAACATTTTTTTTACAAAGATATTTCATTTTTTGCTTGGCATGGGTTCTAGATCCTAAACCACTTGTAGACCACTTAGCTTCACCTTCCCATGTGCCTTGGTCATTAGTATTTCAACATTAGTACCTGTGGAAGGGGGGAGTGACCATATCATACCAGTGTGTTTACATGTTTAGTGTATTGCTACACTAAACATATAACTAATGTTACCACTGGAAACAGTATTCTGATGATAACCCTAAAATTCTCTGCTGCTAACTTCTGTTAGCAGCATTATGAACTGAGTTCAGCCAGTCTGAACTCAGTTCATAATGAGAATCTCTCTTCAGGAACCAATGCCTGCTCTCGTTTCTGCATGCAGAGCTACAAACAAAATGAAAAGACCCAAAATAACCCTAACCCTAAGGAGCAAAAATCTCTTTACATGTCAAATGTCAAAAAAAACATGTATATATACAGTGTATGGTGTAATTTCTAGTGCTTTGTTGAGTTTTTCTATGGCTTTCCGCAGTGGATGGGGGAAGATATACACTCCAGGCAGGGAAAAAAAGCTTCATGCCCGGGAGCCACTACCGCTTCAGCTCCACTTGCTGTCTTTAATAGCCTTATGTGACGGCCTCCTGCCTAGCAGGGCCTGCTGGGTGTGGGTATGTGTTTCCCCCTGTCGTGTGTGTCTGTGTGTTTCCTGTGTTGCAGGTTGCTGGTGGGCAGAGACTTGTGATCCCAATTGGGAGCACCTGATCAGGCTCCCAAGGGTTTAAAAGGCTCCCTCTCATGCCCTCTCTCTCCCTCTCATCCACCCTGACGGCACCACGACTTTTCTTTGGTTGGCTTTGGGCCTGGTTTAGTTTTGTTCTTTCATACAACACCACTCACTCACCATTTTCCCCTCATCCATCTGCAGACACACTGACATTACAGATTTACACATCTCATAACTTTAGAATGGTTTTCTTGGGTTAATTTATATTAATAAATCTTTAAATCTTTACGTTACACTGTGTACCTCCACTTTTTGTCACGGTTCATGAGCCGGGTCGTGACACCTTAACATCACATATCTTCTTTTAAAGAGCAAGAAATATCATCCTTTTCACAATGCCAGTGTCTGCGATCATTTGCCTTCTGCCTTCTTTGATCTTCCAACCAAAGAGAGTATGAGCGAAATTTTTAAAATCAATACAGGAATCACTCTAAATTACAATAATAAAGCAATTTTGACAAAAATAAATATGTGCTAGATGTTCACAGAGATGGACTACCTATCTCAAGCAAATTTCAAGTTTCAGCAATCTGAATTTTGGACCAAGCTGAAAAATATGCACTCAAATATTTAAAAAAATAGTATGGTACGCACTGGAAAATGGTTAAGTTACCCTTAGCCATTTTCCAGTGCGAACTGCTGTAAAAGGGCTAAAATAAGAATGTTGGGTATGCTGCATGCTTTTTAAGCATCACACCTGACGCTTACAAAGGGTGTTTAGCCTGTTTTATTTTTGCCCATACTCTGATTACTGGTACTTTCATTTTTCTCCTATAATTTTCACAAACACTTGTGACTGGGGGTAAATTATGCCATTCATGTTTGGATATGTCATGCTAAGAGTGCCAGTTCCTATCTATGATGCTATGCTTGTTTGTGCAAGGAAACAGACAGAATGGCTGTGGTGAAACTGATATACCTGAACTGAATTTTTGCTGAATTTCTCCTAGTTATGATGTTCCACCGTTGCTGAACGAGTGCAAAGTGCTGCCTCCCAGCCCTGTCTGTCACCTCCCATAGTGTCACAGCCTCCAACAAAGCCTCCGCAGCCTGCTTCCTGTTCCCTTGGTCTCCAGTCACACAGCGTGAAACCCCGAGTAGGGCAACCATAAAGGACATCCTTGGCTCTTGTGTGTCTCTAAGTGTGTTTATCATGCCTGTATGGGTCAGGTGGCGGGGGGTAGTTAGCTCAAGGCTGTGAGATGAAGGGTCTTATGTAATGTAGCATCTTCGGTTACATAAAAACACCCGTTTGTCCTCTCTCTCCCCGAGGTAAGTGAAAAACAATAATGGGTTGTGTCCCACATTAACAAACCTGTATTCATTCACAAAAAAGAGAGACAAATAGAGAAAGGCACAGATAGTGCCAGGAAGAGAGACAGGAGATGGTAAAATTGAATGTATGGGACAGGGACACAGGTCTGAAAAGTTGCTGTGAATCACCATATTTTGTCCATATGAAGTATATTCTTAATATCAAGATTAAAAAAAACACAAAGGATAAAGGCACAGAGAGATGAGAGGATGAGTAGAGAAAGAGGAATAAGAGTAAGAGTGAGAAAGAGAGCAAGAGACAGTGAGACATGGCTGTGGGGTGGAGAAATATGAAATGGTTGAATACCAAGGCAGAAAAAAAGAGCATGAATTGAGAATGAATTGAGGAGAATTTTTAATATTTCCACTGGGCTATTTGCAGATTTGGATTATGTTCTTTTGTGTAGAACTCTAGAGAATACAGATAGAGTGATGTTTGCTACAGTTTTCAACACATGAGCACACGCATGGGAGTAGTTGTGGTAAATATGATATGTACAAACTGAGGAAGGGCTGTAAAACATGACTCCAGGTATTTTGCAATATTCTCATTTAACTACCCAACATGCCACTATCTGGCCCGAACAACTACATGGAAACCTTGTTTACATGTAAGTGAATGTTGAGCACCGGTCTTTAATTTCAGTGGAGATGAGCATCTCTCATAATGGATGAATGACTGGACCATGAAAACAGTTTTTGGTAGTTCTACAAAACACTGATACGATACGATACGATACGATACGATACGATAAACTTTATTGTCCCACTCAGGGAAATTTGTCTTGGACTCAGCAGTTGCGCCATAAATGCCTTGACAGCCACAATGACAACAAACAATACATCATCAGCCATACCATCACCAGCAGTATTGCACATAATAAAAACACTATAAAAATCACTGCACAAACTTCGGCCTCAAGCAGCACTGTTTAAGAATTTGATGGAGGTCATGTTCTAAATGAAGATTATGGGATGGGTCAGTCACTATTCTCTGGGCTTGCCTAAGAGCAGTTTGTTTGTTAACAGACAGCTTTTTCCTACCACCTTCATGGAAGTTAAACTCACTCACTGGAAACTAAACAGAAACATTAGGTGTTTCAACAATTTAAATATATAGGCTACACTAAAATTAGAGCACTGAGTGGTGAGTCAAACATTGACCTGTAGCCCTCCTGTAGAAAACAAAGCAGAGGAACAAATTAGAGGAACTGTGTGAAATATCCTGCTGTAACAACAATAAAACAATATGATTATGTGCTCTCATTATGATTTCCAGTCCTGTAAGCAGGACAGGAACTTAAAGCCTTTCAGTTGTTAAGCATAAAACTAAGGCTATAAGAATAGCAGCACTGAGTTACAGAGTGGGGTATCAAGTTTCGTCCATACTGATACTAAAACACAAGTGTTAGCAGTAATAGCAATCAAACTTTTGATTACAGAAACTTTCTGTCTTAAGTCTTAAGTTAAGCCCCAAGTTCCTAAAAGTTGTTTCTTTGTGACACATCTTGACTGGATGTATTTTACTCACAGAAATATGATCAAATGCAATTAAAATGATTGCCACTGTCTTAGGCCGGGTATATACTGTATGATTTTGGGCTGTCCCAGACAAAAGACGACCTACATGGAAGAAATGTTGCGATATCTAGACGGTCCAAAACAGTGGTCCTGCATTGCACTGATCAAAATGACACTGGCGCTAAAGCCAATGACACAAGCAGCAATAAAACAAGCAAAAAGAAAAAAGAAAATGTTTGGGTCCACATTCTCCTCCTCCTCCTCCTCGTCTTCTTCGGCAGTTTGTCCAAACACATTAATCCCACTATTGCAAGGGCATTATTCTTGCTTGGCTTCATTGTTTAACACTACAGCTGCACAGATGGATAATGCACGCCGGTAATGTTTTCTTGTGTATTCACTTGTGTCGTAGCCTATGAGATTCAGTAGGTGTGATCATTTTACAGTTTACATACATCAACCTTGATGCCGCACCCAAGTTGATTAGATCCATGTCTTTCCTTGGCTTGTAATAAACTTATAAGACTGCTGATATGTCACAGTCTGTGGGGCGCCATTATTTACTCTAATTATACAAAGTCATTAGCACAAACAGGAGCAGCAGCAGCTCCATCAGTGTCATTTTCGCCAACATTGTCACAATTGTTCTCATCATCATCATCATCATCATCATTGTCATGGTGTGCAGTTTATTCCTTGTGTTTACAGTAATTCCTCTTCCCTGTGTTTCCTGTGCTCCCTTCTCTCTCTCTCTCTCTCTCTCTGTGTCTATGTGTCGTGGGTGTCTCACTCCTCTGGCTCCCTGATTGCTGATCACTCTGCTGCAGCCCTGCAATCCATCAACTCATCAACTCAGCAGTGCATCAACCCCGGTTCTTCACCCTCTCATTGCCAGATTGTTCCTTCAGCCAAGTAACGATAAACCGGTTGAACCGGTTCCCCCAGTATATAAAACCACACATTTACAGCAAGGAATCCTCAAATTTGGTGGTCAAATAGTTGTAATGAATACACTTGCGGGCGCCTTGATATGTTACAGCTGAAAATAAACATCGCCATCTGCTCAGCTGTCATATGCTACACTGCCAACTCACATGCTATACAACACACCATACACCACACTGAACAAACTATTTAATTTAATCATAACACTTTTAAAATTTTCTGAAGTGCTTTTTACTGTAATACGTAATGTCTATTTTTGGCATGCAGGGTAACAAATGTTGATATTGATCTCTTTATCTGTGATCAGCCATGCCAGTCACTATTGGCCAGCCAAAATATTGGTCAAACTCTAAACAAGACATCAAGAAATCTGCATGTATATTAATAATGGCCTATTCCTGATTAAAATTAACTGGCTCCGGTGTTAATATGACATTTGCTGTAGTCAAAGTGTTGCCTCCAACAAGTCAAACTGTAAGCATGCGTGTAAAGGTGGCCATTGATTTTCACTCTACTCTCTTAACTCTCAGCCTCTCTGTCGAATGCAAAACTCTCTCCAACACAAATTTATTCCGAAAACACACTTAAGCGCACACATGCATGCACACACACACAAAGTTACACATTTTCACACACACTTACAGCATTCTGTACACCTGCACCAGCACAGCACAAGCACTTCTACCCACACAAACACAATCAATGCGTGAGGGACTGTGTGCTCTGAAACAACTGTGTACGTCAGCAAGAAAAATAATTGAATCCCAAAATAACTTCTTGCTCCCTCCTCCTCTCACCAAAAAAAAAAAAAAAAAAAAATGATGCAGGCACTTAAATGAGTACAAGCTGAAGGTGCAGGGATGGGGAGGAAGAGATGCTATGCCAAGGACTGATGTTGAGATTATGTCACACACACACACACACACACACAGACAAATAACAGCTGAGGGCTTCACTAAAGGAGGCGTGTGATCAGACCTGTAGGAAGCGTCTGCTGACCTTAACACCTAACAGCACCGATGCCTGTAGGGGACTCGGTGGCATGACAAATTGAAGGTGGCCGGGACAAAAAATAAAATAAAATCTCTCTCTCTCACACACACACACACACACACACACAGACAAACACACACACAAACACAATGGAAACATCTGCGCCAACTCCCAGGGTTACTGACACACACCTCACCAAAAGTAAAAACCTGCAGTTCCCCCAGTGCACTGCAGACGTAAAAAGATGTACCAATAAACATTAAATCAAAAATCTAATTTACCTGTGTGTTTGTGTGTACATCTGCATGTGTCTGTGTGATTGTGTGCGTTTGTGTGAGCCCAGCCCGATCAGCTACGTTCACATTGCCCCCTTCTGGCAGAAACACAACAATGTAGATTTTCAAACACCCACTCAGCGATTTTCTGGAAACCAGAATGTTCTGTTTAATCTTTAGATTTAAACATGATTTGTCACAGAAGATCACAGCACAGAATAAATACTGGTATTTTATTGAGAGGTTTTGAAACTGTTTTTTTGACCCAGTGTGAGTCAATTTCAGTGACTTTCCATGACTTAGAATTTGAGGTGGCTTTTTTTTTTTGGTCTTGTATTGGTGAACTCAACAAGCCCCTGGAGCAGTAAAGACTATATACAATTCATTGAATCACCTCAACCATGTAAAAGGACTTTTATCTTCATTTTCATAATTTTAGCTTTTTAGGAAAAGGATTTTCTTGTCTTCTTTTCATCTCAGTAACCGTGCCCATCCTCTTGTTCAATAATCCTTTTTTCAAAGCCACTACTTGTACTACATGCATATACATGTATATGTGTGTGTGTGTGTGTGTGTGTGTGTGTGTGTGTGTGTGTGTGTACCTTAAATGAAACCTGGAACCAGGAAATGAAATTGGATGTACTTTATTTTTCCAGTTTTTGTGTTATACTCCATATGTGATAGGTCGTGGACAAAACATGAGAATAAACTTCCTCCATTCTTTCATTCATTCATTCACTAACTTGAATGCAGAGCTAATGAGGACTGATCAGCTTATTAACTAAAAGCCTATTGAAATCTGATAGTCCTGGACAACAAGCTGCATCGAGCACCAGCCACTGTGTTTGTGTGTGTGAGTGTGTTTCCTGGTGAAGGGTGCATAAAAAATTAAGTGATGCAATGTCATCTTAAACGGTCTGAATGCAACATGGCAGGCCAGTCAGTGATAGTCAGGTATCGTAACAGGATTACTGATCCCGTCTCTAACACTTAGTACTTAGTATGTCTGCAGTGACTGGAGCTGCTGGAGCTTGCCTTGTGTCTCCACTGATTAAGCATTCAAGCTGAATTTAATTTCCCTTTGAGTCCCCCCATTAAGTAACTTCAAAGGTATGAGCAATATCTTCACATGCACCATCTACAGTAGTTCAAAGCCATACACATACATTACCTGAGCAGTAGCATGTCTACACTGAGTCATGCATTTCTGCCTGAGACACCATTCTGTGATCAATGTGCTATTACATTTCCATTTAAAACATGCTGTAGGCCACATGGAGAAACCTAGAAAACATCAAAGAGGACTTGCTTCGCTCTAACAAATAGGACAAGGTAGAAAAACATGTACCATCTACACAACAAATGGTGGTAAACCACCAAGCAATTCGAGCAAATACGATGTACTTGCAATGCTGTGTGAGTTTACAAACCCCAAACTGCGCATCCGGTGTTGTGAGGTTTTATCTGATTGCTGGCTAATGTCATGCCATTCTGTCAGAGTTATCCCAGTGCCAGGTGTTCTACTTAAATCCCACTCTGTAAACAGCTACAGAATACACACTGAAATTGAAGTGGAGCTCAAATCAGTTATAGATCTGACTCAAAATGTTCGTGACACAACAATCTGTTTCAGACAGCAGACACTGACAGATAATGTGATACAGATGGGGGAAAAATTTTAGTAAATTCTTTACAAGAGAATTTAACAAACTAAAACATAAAAATAAGTGCTGCATCTGACTATACACAAGACGGCCAACCACAGGGTTATACTAACCACTACAGGTTCCCACAAGTTGTATGTGGCAGGTTGTTTGCACCTAAGCCCCCATGTCAGTGTGTATATTGTATGTGTATGCGTGAAGTGGGGCCAAATCACTTCAAATCAAATCAACTCAAAATGTGGATTGGATGCCTCTCAGGTGAAAACCTTATATCTCCAAATATAAAACTTTCAAAAACTAAGAGAAACAGCCGTATTTTTAGCATGACCATCATGCATTTTTGAGTTTATCCAACTGATTTGGAAAAAGTTCCATAACCCCAAGTGTTGCAGAAGTTTCTCAGCATATGGTGCACCATGGTATCATATAACACAGACCAGAAGCCACTATCAACAAATAAAATGGAATTTAAGTTTGCTAATAAATGAATACAGAAAAAGATAAGCAGTACCATTTTCTTTGCATGCAGTTGTTGCACTGATTAGTCAGTGGACATGGCCTCAAGTTTCTTTATTGGATGATTTTAAGGGCCTGTTTGAAAACCCATGTGTTTCCCATTGGTTTTTGAATGGGAGCCTTTCACCTGATAGCGGCAGTAATTTTAACAGCAAAGCATCAATTCTCAGTTACTTCTTCAAATATTGCATATATCCTGCTTATTCAAACCTTTTTGCCCTTTGTTTGAGAATCAACATCCTGAGCAGACAGGATTAAAAAGAAACAGGCCTTTGGAGTTTGCTCACCAGTCAGGGTCAACCGGGGTGATGTCTATCCTGGGAGGGGCTCCAAATGGCAGGGAGGTCGGCCTGGCCATGACTTCATCGTCCGGCGTCCGTGACCTCTCCCCCTGTCGCCATGACAGTGGGGGCAGCTGCAGGTTGCCTGAGAAGCGGCGTCGCCCCCGGCGCAGGTCAACACCCAGCGTGCAAGACGGGGAGGTGAAAGACTCACTAAGGCAGCAGTCTGGAGGCTCTCTGCTGTCCTGGAGGGAGACAGACACAGATGGAGGATGAGACGGCTGGAAACATGAGTCAAAATGATTTTATCAAAAACACTGCTTCACCACAGAGAAAAAGATGGAGGGAGATAAAGACTGGAAAGAGGGGTGTGTGTGTGTGTGTGAGGGATAGTGGGGGGAGTTTGAAAAAAAATTCAGAGGGAGCCTAGGTTCTTCAGTGACCATCGGTAGGCAAACTGAACATAAATGTAGATCTTTAAACTAGTTAAATTTTCAGATAGATAAGGAGAAAAACCACAACAAATAAGGCTACACTTAATGTAAGCAAAACACACATTTAACATTTTAATTACAGCAAGTAAGCGCTCCAGGCACCATCTTTTTGTGATTATGGCATCACCGGGACACGCACCAAGTTCCTCTGGAAGTTACAATGCATTTGTTTGTATAAAACAAATCTGAAATATGAAATAAAATGCAGCCTCTCTGTTTATTACAGTGAGGCAATGCACACCTTCAAGGATCACAAACTACTGATGCCTGCGTCAGGAGTTAGTCCCAGTTAGATGCTGGGACCAGTGTGATACAGTTTGTGTTTAAAATGGTGCCAGTGAAATGAGCCGAGGTATAAATAACTGGCTGAACAGAGAACTGATGAGGTAACTGTACACTTATGCATGTGGTCAACTTAATAGCACAGTCTTAGCCGTGTTTCGGATGCATGTCAGATTAAGCTTGCTTCCTGAATGATTAGGTACGCTCCAAAAACCAACTAGCACATGCCAGTTTTGCCACCCTGACTCAGTGACACATATTCTAGATAGATCACGGTGAAACTGTCACTGGATTGCCATCACAATGCTTGTATAACAATACAGACATTATTTGGTTTTAATGAGAAGCCAACAGCTACAGATATACAATTCGCGTAATAGCCAACAGCCTATTATAGCTGCCACCCACACTCATTTTCAACAGTTTGCTCTTCCCTTGCCATGTAAGAAGTGGCATGCTGGCACGTCCACAGGAAGCGCACCTACAGGTAACATGATCCCATTAGTGAGTGAGTGAGTTTCATTACAGCTCATAGAAGCTTTGAATCTAAAAATGAAAAAAAAGGAAGCAGGAAAGCAGGAAGCAGACATCTGAAAAGAGGCAGCTGTTTGAAACTGAAGTGGTGAGGTGGAAAGTAAGGACATTGTATTCAGGTGTTTTTTTGTTTTGTTTTGTTTTGTTTTTTACTGTGAGTTAGGTTTTCATTTGTAGTTTTATCTTATTTAGCCACAACTAAAACCTGACCCTAACTTTACTCAAATTGATGTATATGCCAAGTGAGTGAGTTGAGCTCACGGAGGTGCTTTGCATCTAAAAAGAGAAGAGAGGTTTTATTCTTGTATCTGATTTATTGTTCAAGCACAGCTTTTTATCCCTGTTAGCATACTGACAGTAACTTGAATGCATGTATTATTATTATCATTATTATTGCATTTTAATTTTGGCATTAAGCATGCCAACAAACCCCATTTGATTTATACACTATAATGATAAGGGAGAGAGAGAGAGAGAGAGAACACAAGACGTAATCTCTTTTTAGTACTAGTTTCAGTTTTGCTTGGTCTACCAAACTATAAAACTGCAATTAATTGGGATTAACAGGGGGATAGTTTAAGTAAATCTAATTACCTAGTCAAACTAAAGCACAACACCACAAAACATCCATGCATGTTCATCTACCTTTTAATTTTATCCCCAGAAAAAAGAGAACTGTTGTTTACTCCCCTCAAGTTTAACATATGCACTAATATAGTTGGAAGAAATGGGGAGAATTATTGTCTTCTATTTAAAACAGCGCCAAAATATCACTTAATACCTAAAAATATGTTTTAGGTGTTTCTGATCTCTTTACTATACACCCTTCAAATCTGCTTAGCGGGACAAGGACTCAGTTAGAGAAATCAGATGAAATAAAGAGGGATTATTTGAGATGGTGAAGATGAAAGGAACAATTAAAATTAAGAAAAATGTGAAAAAGCCTTCCTTTGGATCAATAGTAGAGTCCCCTGTTTAATCGCTTTAAGCCAAAACCTCTTTTTTTCACTGTAAAAGCACCTTGCCCACTAAGGGGCGCCATAGTTTCATTTCTGACCGAAGATGGTATCAGCCACAGACATCCTATTTTCAGGTGTTCTCTCCAGCAACGAGACATTCACCGGTCTCCTCAAGCCACCCTAAACCTTTGTCTCAGGTGACCTCATGAAAGAGGTGAAACAAATCCTGAAATCCTGACATTAGCACTCTGGCCAGGCCGTCGCAGCTGAGGTTTGGTCAGAGAGAACCATCTTTCAAATACACGAGACCTAATCTCTTGTAGGAATATGAGACATCGGTGGTTCACGTGATGCAGCTCTGCAAGGGGGCACATTAAATGGTAACTCCACTGGATGTCTTAAACCTTACTGTACCGGATGTGGAGATAAGCAGCACAGGTCTCATTCAGTCATCCCATGATTCTGTTTTTGTTTTTTCTCTTTCTCATCATCTCTCTCCTCCACAGAGGCCTCCGGTCTTTCCTTCCGCCTCATTTACCGGCTTAATTTGTCTTGTTAGTGTGTGCCGTGTAGCCAACTGATTAGAGGGCATAAATAACCATGTTTATTCCTCAGCTGTGCAGCCTAATTTATACGGTGTGTCTGAGGGGCATGATAAATCTCGACAAGTGTGAATGAGAAAGAGAGAGAGTGTGCATTTGAAAGACTTTGTGCGTGTGTATATGGCGATGACCATGATGCATGTGTGTGTGAGACACATCTGTAACTGCAAATTTAAGTTGGCAACTCTTTAAAAATCCACTCTCATAATTGCCTGTTTCTTCCTCTCTCCTTCTCTCTCTGTTTTTTTTAGGTTCACCACTTTGTGTTTACAATTCTGAAACCTGGGAAACGCTCTTATAAATTTCAGAGTCAGTAATGAATATCTAGTAGCATAACAGATCATTCAGACTCATCCTTTTGTCTTGAACAAGTTAAGGGGCACCTTTGTTTGAGAGAAAACACTTAAAACAAATTAATCTGGCAACTGCTGTGTTGGACGGGTATAAATACGTGGCAGTCTTCAAAATAAAGAAGCAGTATGAAATCTGTTTGATTAGTTTAAGGCAGCAAAAAGGAGCTTTATGAAATGAAGCTCCTTACACTGCTGCAGTGTCCTCTAGAAGCAAAAAAAGGGCTAGAGGAACAGTGCAAGAGAAGGGGAGTGAGAGAAAGACAATGTGAATGACAGGAATAAAAGAAAAACAATGAGAAAACACAAAACACTTCATTGTGCTGTGTGTTATCATAATACGGTGAACATTGCTATTGTGAGATGGTTGGCTTTATAGTTGAAGAGTCATTCGAGTTATGAGGAAGGGACAGCAATACTTTTCTATGAGGTCTGAGAAAGTAGATGGGACAAAGGCAAGGACAAAGCGAGAAGGGCTGCACTACAGAATTGATTCAGGGTAGAGATTGGTGAGATTACATAGAGATGACAACAATTTCATACGGAGAAAGAAAACACATTTACACAAGAGGACGCACACACATGCGGCACAAAAGAAATACTAGAATGAAGGGAGCGACACGTAAAATTTGAGAAACAGGAGAACACTAAGGTGAAATCAGAGCTCTGTCATTACCAGTTTGGTAAAAATGACAAAGCACTGCACCATCCTGGCTGCCCACCAATGCCCTTGTAACTCATAATGAATCTGAGGTGATGAGAGACTGCAGAACACGGTGTAGCATCTCTCTTTCAGGGTCAACTCGATTTTACACTACTATCCTGTCTGGTGTGTGGGTTTGACTTTAAGTGGGTTTGATGTTGTGTAAACCAACATGTCATAGTGATGTCTTGCTAACTGAAAAAGTACCTTAAACCAGCAACCTGAGGTGATGCCGCTAAATGAAACGTGCGTTGCATTCGAAATGTGCCTTAGTAATATGCAACATGACAATGTGATGAACATTTTCATTAGTACATGGAGCAATTAGTCTGAAATATCAGACTGTGCACTGTTGTGATGTGAAGGTGACCTTGCTTTCCTCTCTGTTGTGCTCATTATGGGCAGGCGTTTTTGTGACACGTTTCACATTTACATTTTCAATCCTGATAATTGGGCTGTGATTTTGTAGATATGGTGCCTGTTTATAATTGACAGAGTTTGTTTATATTTTCAATTCTGCAAGCACTATTTGAGCAGGCTACTCATTAAAACCACTGTAAGTCTCATTTATTGAGGCCTAATTGTCTTCTTTGATAACAATTTTAATGATTTAATAATAATAATTTTGGTACTTTGACTCCTTATTACAGCTTCTCTTTCTGCACTAGGTCAATATCTTATTTTAGATTTTTGATGTAAAACTTTGTTTGTTTGTTTGTTTGTTTTAAGGAACAACTGAATCGTTGTCATAAAAAGGAACAGTCACACAGCTGACAGTGTTTTAGATGGTGGTTACACATTTTTGGGCTCTCATTATTTTTCAGTAGGGCTGGGTCACCAAATATGTCAATACTGATATTGTGACAATAAAATTATGAAAAAATATTTCCACAATGAGATTTTTGATAAATTAGAAATGCCAATATAATAACTTTAATCACCTTACTGTAATACAGGCTTTAAAGCCAGAGCACAATATTATGATATCCAAAATCCCAGACGATATCTAGTCTCATATCTTAATACTGATGTAATATCAAAATACTGCCCAGTCCTATGTTCCAGCATAGTTCCCTGTCCAGTAAAAAAAGAATAGTATAGGTTGTTATGCCAGTTTGGAACAGGCTGAATACCAAATTGTTATGACAAATTAGACACTGGCCAAAACCTATCCACTGCCCCAGTGGGTACGTTGATTTTTTTGCAACATTAATGGCTCTATCTTCAGCAGCTGCAAATATATGCTTGTAGAATAATAATGTGAGTTGCTATGAATATATTACATCAAATTAACTATTTTACTCAAGACTATTTTACTGTCTATGGCCCTTGTAGAAGTCACGACACCTTGCAGAACACATAATACATCTGTACGTTGCAGATGAATCATCAAGACCTGTTCCTGGCAGACGGCTATTGTGAGCGATACCATAACCTAACAATTAGGTGACCAAGGCCAAGCTACACTCTGAATCACCTGCATGCACAAACCTTGATAAGTAAAGGCTTTGATTACTACTCTCCTCGTAAACTGAGGTGTAAAAGAACGATTGAATGAGTCACCGCCTAAGAGGTCCAGCTAATTCTGTTGGAGTGATTCAGCAGGCACAAAGCTGTGACCACATTATTAATCAGCTGATATTTTCAAGTACAAGAAAGGTATAGAGACTTGTTATGAAGGCAAACACTACAGTGTAAATGATTAAATCATCTCAAGTTTGCAGTCCCATCTTTGAACTTACTCACTTTTTTGTTTTTGTTTTGTTTTATCTCATCTCCTCTAGTGCTCTGACAATAGATCAAAGGAATTAGGCAGCTCCCATCTTTAAGAGAAGGTGATTTTAGGGACGCATGCATGATGGAGCTCAAACCAGCCCAGAGGAGAAGAAATTCAAGGCAGAAAGATACAGATTGCTGTGTTCTTCAGCAGGAAATAGTTCTCAATGAAACTGGTCAATGGGAACAGTCTAATTTTTGGATAAACCTGGGGCAAGGTTTTGATCATGCAAAATAAAAGTTGAAATTAAATCTTCTCTCAGTAGAAAAGGTCTTGGCATGTATTGGCAAAGTGTATCCACCACTTGTCCACAATGCCCTT
Source organism: Myripristis jacobus (assembly GCA_900302555.1). Taxonomy (NCBI): domain Eukaryota; kingdom Metazoa; phylum Chordata; class Actinopteri; order Holocentriformes; family Holocentridae; genus Myripristis; species Myripristis jacobus. The sequence goes on along the minus strand of OMLB01039714.1, from coordinate 49,416 downwards.
ACTTTTCACCATGCCAGTTCAGCATCAAATAACTGGGTCTTGTCATCTATGTCTGCTTCATGTAATCCCTTCATAGTGGGAAAATGTTCAATTTTTTCTCAGTTTTTATATGCTAATCACCTCTAGGAGCTGTGATGATGCCTGGCATCAAATTCTTCAAGCTTCTTTTTGTCTTGAGAAAAGAATGACGAGATGAAAAAAGAAAAGCAAAAAAATATACTACTCCTGTCCTTGAATCATATTTTTCTTTCAAGCACGTCTCTAACAGTACTGATATCAGGGCACCATGGCTCTGACCTTTATACTCCTGACTGTTGGTTACTTTTATTGATGGCGACACAGAAACAGAAACTTCTTCTAGCTTCTCAGAAAAGGAACATTAGCTAAATGTTTAAATAATGAAAGTAAACATAAAAGACAGAAAAATGTCAGTGTGAAGAGTCCATCGTAAGACCCAGTACAATCTATTCTTCCTCATGTCTTCCTCACCTTCTCTTATCCTTAGGTGACCCTGTGTGCAAAGCCCGCAAATGTGTGTGTGTATATGTGTGTGTGTGCAGAGGAGTTGAGGGTCCATTAGTCCATTAGCAGCTCTACCCCCATGGCCTCTTATTCTTCCTGAGACCTCTAATACGACTGAGACATAGTCATTAGTCAAACACACACACGCACATATGTATTCCCACCAGTCGCCACAATGTTCACTTACGTGCAGTTAACACAAGCAAAAGCATACACACACACACATACACACACAACCAGACGCAGTCCCAGCTGCCCTAAGCAATGTCCCAGTCACACCTGCCCTTGATTGCTGAATGTGTCTCACAGAGAAGTTAATGTGGTGCTGTAGCCTCGTCTGTCAAGGCTACATTTGCATAAAGTAGTATTATGCAGCATATACATCTGCGACAAGGTCTTTTAAAGTAGGCCAAAGCACAGCTGTAAATACACAAATATAGTATCAGCCATTGTCAAAGTTAAAAGGAGTGCCAAAAGGAAATTCAGCACGACAACTACACAAACAAGAATCGGGCACATGTGTAACTGGATAGTTCAACATACAAAGTGCAACTTTGATGGCTTTGTAATACTACACAGAGCACAAAGAATAAATGTAATGTATTTCCTCTGGCTTGTGTACTGTACTGGTAAGAGGGGATTTGCGGCTGTAGCCACTGTAGCAGTTCCTAAGGCCAGCATCAATCTTGCATTAGCACTGT